>JAEIIJ010010982.1:0-11116 GCA_018904815.1 Drosophila ogumai | reverse complement strand
ATTGCATCTGCCACTGAGTATCTGTCAGTACGTGTATCTCGTTATGTGCTCGTCGTCGCTCTGCGTTGATTATCTTGTAAATTTGTTGCACGTTTTGGGATGCAAATCCGCTTGTCATGTCCACACGCACACTCTGACACAAAAAATTACACAAGTGATGTCATCACCTGCTGCAGATACCAGATGCAGATACATGTGAGATACAGATACATGTGAGGAGTGATGAGAACGAAGGGTTTTGGGGTCGCTGATCATGAATTTGAAGTCAAGCTCATAAAATGTATAGAGCTTTCTAACAAGATATATAAATAAATATATATATACATAGATAGATAGATAGATAGATAGATAGATAGATAGATATACTATTAGGTTGCCTTTAGTCTTTCTGGGCTTGTATCTTTGTATCTTTGAGTCCCAATTGTGACCACAGAACCCCATTGATCGAGCCACGTCTTTGGGTATGACGAGTGTATCTGTACGTGCGCGTATCTGCCAGATACTTGTGACGTAACCGCAGACGCAGCATTACTTTTACCACTCTCTTTCGCCCCGTGGCTTATTTATGGGTTTTCGTTTCGCTGGAATGTCTACCTCCTCACTCACTCACTCACTCTCTCTCTCATCTCGCTTCCAATGCGCCGTCTTAGGGTTTGTCTTCTGCGGCTGCAGCCTCGCGATTGACCTCAATTAAGCACCTGCCACGCCCAGTTGCCGCATTTGGGCTCAGACCCGCCACGCCCCCTTTCACCACCGCCACCACCGCGGTGCACCGCCCACCTGTCAGCCACTTCGATTGTTCGCGCATTGCCGGCCGACCACAAAAATGTATGCCGCAGCAGAAATTCCATTCTGGCCACTGCAGATGATACCCGGCCTTTAATCCAAGGGTGAGGGGGTGAGGGGGCGGGGAAGCGGTGGCATATGGAAAATTAAAGTCGTAAACAATGGCCAGCAGGATCATTTTGTGCGCCCCCCCCCCAAAAATATATGAATATTTGTATATATATTCGGTCAACCGGAAGTTTATGTTAGTTTGCGGAAAAGAAGACATTTATTGTGCTGTTTTTTGTTCGCTTTTGATTTATATTTCACCTAAATTTCATTTTCCAATTTTATAATTCCCCTGCTGAATGGTTTCCTAGTGGAAATGGTTACTTTTTGAATGGTTTTTAGTTTTAAAAATCATTTTTTAATTACATCCTAAGAGGGGAAGTACCTGAGGTGGGGGATTTTAAAGGAGTAACTTTGGTCTATGTATATTTATGTAAAGCTACTATAAATAAGATGTAAAACAATTTTATAAAAATTTACAAATCTAAAATAGATTGTTTTAATTACAGAAAATGTAAAATAATTATAATAACAAACAAGTTTATTTTTATTAAACATTTAGCTGCTTAGATTGTATTTTTTAAAATGTATCTTTGCAGCTAAACACATTTTACTAAAGTAAATATTTAAATTAAGAATTTATGGTTATCTAAAACCTATCTAAGAGATTCTTAAATCAAATTAAAAGTATAAAACAAAATACAATGCCTAGGAAACTGAAAGAATCTCCCTAGTTTCCATACAAAACGAGTGCTTTTGTTCCCCTTTTAGGTAGTAGTTACCTCAAAATACGTTGCTATTATTGAATTTCCATTCACCTGTATCTTGTTCTATGAAAAAATCAAACTCACATTAATTATGTTGCATTTCATGTACGATTTATGGTTACAAAATTTCTGGCCACGTGCAAACTTGGCCAACTGGAATTTGTTGTCTGACAAGAGCCGCTCGCCCCCCGCCAGGACTCCTGTTATTGTTACTATTATTGTTATTTTTATTGTCCTAGCTGACCTTGTGTGTGTGCGTGTGTGTGTGTGAGTGTGGCACAAAACCAATATTTGTCTACTTGGGCTCTCGGCAGCTCCTCTCGCTCGCTTCATGTTGATGTTTGTGCAATATTTACATGAGTTATTTGCAAACAGAATATAAATATGCCAATATTTAAATAAAATAATAGGCTTTCTCCAAGTTCGGGCCAAATTATGTATATATATTTTCGAAAAATCGAAGCCGCCTCGAATTGAATTCCGAATGAATGTGATTAGTGGGAATGGACCAGGCCCCAGATTGTAATCTGTTTTGCATCCGAAAGTGAGCGCTGTAATTGCATTTCACTCTCCCGCTGTCAGCCGTCTTTATTATTAGGGGGACTCTGCTCTACTCGACGATATGTGGGGTAATCGAGAGGGGATTGTGGGCCATCCGGCCAATGTCAGCAGTTGTCTGTTGCCGGCGATAAGATTCAGGGACTAGGGTCTGAATCCGACTCGGCCATAGTTTTCCAAGAGCGAATAAAAAGAAAACTGTACTGTACTGTACTGCGGAAAAATATGCAAATAAGCTTTATTATTTGACAGTTTCTATAAAATGCAAAAGCCACAAAAGGCACCACCAGCATCAGCACCAGCAGCAACAACTTCATCAACGTCAATGAAAAGTTTCCGTGCGTTGGGGAGCCGTAAGCCAGCCGCCTCCGCCTGGCCATCCGAGTGTTTTGGCCCAGATTCCAGGGACTGAGACTGAGACTGAGACTGAGCCTGAGACTGACTCTCCCAGCACCCACATCGCTCCGGCTTATATGACAAACTGAAATGCAATAAACAAGTTGACAACTCTGACAATTTGGACAAGAGAAACATGGTAAATGCTCGGAATTATGACAAGCGACGAGGAGTCGAAGCCAGGACGCAGGGCCAGGGACGAGGGCTGCGCGGAAATGGCCCGAAATGGCCGAAATGCTCGAAATGAGAGCAAACAAACATAGGGACATAAAGAATAAGTAATAAGCATGCAAATGCGTCAAGAGAGCAACTCTCCAGATGCATATACAAAGACTCTGCGTTACTGCCGCTGCCATTACCCTCGGCTCCATTGGGGGTATCTCATGGATAAGAGATACTTTTTTGGCTTAATTACTTGAAGGAAGCCCTGGGAACTGCCCCTCGACCCCTGTATCCTGTTTCCAAGTGTCTCCTGGCCAACTATAAAGGGAGCCAGCTAACAGATACACTTCTGGCACACAACTGTTCCGGCTTTGCAACTTTCCAGGGCCCAGTTGTTTAGCTGCCAAACTAATGAAAGACACTGTTTCGACCGTCCTTGTTAATGCTGCCTCCGAGAAGGCCTTCGAAATGATGCTCTTGATTAGCAGAAGACTTGCCTGATGTTTGGCCAACACTAAAACTTGCTAATTTGCTGAAATCTCAAATGAAAACCTTGAAATGGAAAAGAATTTGTAGCTATATAAAGTCATGTTCTAGGAGTGACCCTGGATTGGGATTCCAAAAGATTATTCTTTTCTTTAAATGCCACAAAAATGTATTAATGAAGAGTTGTAAAACTCTTCTTCCTCTTTAAAGCCTGCACCAAGTTCTATATCATTTATAATTACTGTAAACTTTTGCCTCTAACTACACACAAGTATCCACTCGTTGGTTGTGCTTCCACACACACAGCGCCGATAACAAAATAAATGGCTCTCATTTTTGGCCCACGACCAGGCCAGAGGGGCTCGTGCATAAATTTATCTGCAACTTGGGTCAAATTGATTTGCGGATTTACGAGCTACAGTATCTAGCTTAACACCTTCGGACCTTTCCATCAGGCAAATAATTATTTCACATTGTTTTTGAGACACGCTTTGAATTACATTTTTCCTGAGTGCTTTGATTAAACGCCCGGCAACCAAATCATTTTATTTGCTCACTATTGTTGCCCGCTGCTGCTGCTGATTTGTTTGTAGTTTGTAGTTCGCTGCTGCCGTTGCTGCTGGGATTACAAAGTCAACACAATGAAATTGACCAACGACCGACGACCGACGACCGACGGTTGCTGTCATTGTCATCGCCGTGATGTTGCTGCTGTTGCTGCCACTGCTGGGGGCCATATTTTGTTTGCCTTTTAATTGTTTGCCCCCATTGTAGCACCAATAAAATTATGCAAAGCCCCGTCGCGCAATCGATAGTCAGCCATCGATTGCATAAGTCTCCTCTGGGGGTTAAGCATTCGCCAAATTTTGGCCTGGAAAAGTAGGAAAACTCCAAAGATCACACTGCAATTTCAACTTGAAACCAAAAAAAATCAGAGCACAACTAGTTTAATATTTCTAGAGTAAAACACATATCGTTTTGAGGTGAAAAACGTTGAAAAGCGTGGTGCTTAACCCTAATTTCCCCGCCGAGACTCTCAGCTTTTTTTTGTCATCTGAAAAGGTGATCAGTCTTTCTCGCTGTGCAACCGATTATAACATCTGCCGGCTCACTTATTTTTGAGTTATGAAAAAAAATGTTATGATGGTCCACGGGCCATTTTCACTGATTACTGGTCCGCCGCTCCGCTGATTACCAGCGCTTTTTCTTTTGACCAATTGAACAAGAAACAAGAAACGAGAAACAAGAAGCGGCGAGAAGGGGCGGGGGGTTGATCGCTGGAAAAACATTTAATCAGCGGAGCAAGCGAATCTCTTTCGTTTACCAAACGGCTTAGCCCCTTTTTTTCGGTGTGTGTTTACCACCGGGCCAATCCCGGACATCATCGGATCCGGGCCCCGTTTATGCAACCCCAGTGTTAAGTGGCCCATTGTGGGTAATTGCATCATGGGGTTGGGGCCAGAAATACTATGTATAATATGTGCACTTGCACTTGGGGCCCTTTGCCACATAGCCTCTCGATTCGCCCTCTGCCTTTATTTCTGGCGTGTATTTTTGGTGTGTTGTCGTCGGTATTTGCATTTCAATTATGCACTGTGACGGCGACAGAGACCCAAACTCTGGCAAGACCAAGACCAAGTCTAAACAGACAACAGGTAGACAAACAAAACAGTCCACGGGAATGGCTGAGGGGGGGGCACAGCATCCCGGGGAGTCAATACCAAGGCTGTTCGAAAACATAACCGCAGGCAAAGCGAATATTAGATACACTTTTCGATAATATCCATAATAGGGTTATGTCTTGCGAAGCATAGGTTGCATTAATAATACAAATGCAAAACATATTCCCATATATTTGATTTATAATTGAATGCTATGAGAGGATGGCTACCCTCCGGCGAGGGCATTCCTCGGGTGAAAGGTGCGGAAGTGCCTTGAGAAGCTCTGCGGAGATGTGAAAATATTTGCATACGCAAAAATGTGGCAAGGAAAGCGTGTGTAAGTGTGTGTGTGTGTAAGTGGGGGGCAGGGACGACGCCCAAGTCCGGGACTGGATCCAGACTAGGTCTCCTCCTGCAGCTCTTGTGTGCCAGTGAGTGCAAATAAATAAGCAGAAACATAGTCGAGTACTTGTGTAATTATGGCAAATGTTATTTGATTTTGGCACCCCATTGCCAGCTCCCCGGTCTCCTGTCCATCGGAGCCGTGGAGACCGCAGTTGCGTGCTCCAAATTATAGTGGATTCGGCGGCGGGGAGACCTGGGAGCAAGCCCACTGCCAGATATTTGCACTTTTCGAGAGCGTCGCCGCTGTTTGCACTTTCGCCCAAATACCAACAGCAGCAGCGGCAGCAGCAGCACTCCCAACCTTTCCACAACTTGGCCTGCACAGCAAGAAATTGGATCAGGCGCCAAGGTCACAGATAGGGGGGGAAGGGATTAAGAGCACTACAAGATATATAAGATATATAAGATATAAAAGATATTTAAGATATGACATTGAGTAATTTTTTTCAGCATCATTACAAACAATAAAAGCTGCTAATTACGGGTAGTCGAAGTTCTTATACCTTTTACTTAGCAATTACAATCAACTTTATCTATGATAACTATAATAATAATACATTTCTTTCCTCCTATTCAATTGTTATAAAAACAAGACCTAATAAGATAACTGAGAGACCACTTTGCCTGAAAAATTGACTCGGCTGTGAATGCTGAAATATATTCAAGTTTAGACAATCGTTTTCTGTATTAATAATTCCTCATTGCAATCTAAAATTCCTAAAAAAGCAAACCAGTATAGTTGCAGGGTATTATGTACTTTCGAGAAAAAGTTCACAAACTGCATCTGCATTTACTGCAGAGCCGACCAAGGAACCAGCTTATGACATACTTATTAAACACAAAGCATACGGAGGATGCCCGATGCCCCATCCTCTATTCCTGATGCTGATGCTAAATGCCAAGCTGCTGCGACTCTCAAAAGTTGTCATGACAGCGACTCAGCCAAGGGAAATGCACAGTGGACCAGAAACAGTACAGCGAATGAAAATGCATAACATTTTATTAAAGCAAAGTTATGGGTTCAGATAATAGTAGAAGTATAGCCATAATATAGCTCTACTTTTCATATAAATTGATATGAAATTGAAACATAATTCCATACCACTGTGCAGCTGGATTCTGGACATGGATGTGAGTGGGTGGATGGATCTGGATGTAGGGACGTTGGGATGCTGGGATGTTGGCGTTGGGTTGGCGGTATTGCAAGCAAACAGAATGCCACACGCCCGCTGCATATTCTCGGTCTCGGCTATTTGTGAGTCGGATTTGTTTCTGAGATTCCGCCAAGTGAAGGCAAATTCCGTCAAAGTGAACAATGCCATGGCTCAGCGCCTCACAGAGCCGGGACTCGGCCCCAAAATACCTGCAAATTAACCATAGATCGAGGGCCCCAAGGCAAGCCGATTATGCAGGAACTCGCTCGAAGGATAAGGCTTATAATTAGGCAATCCTTCAGAGCCACCGAATGCTCAGGCCAAATGCAATGGAACGCAGACTGATGATATTTTTAGCCAAGTTTATGGCTTAGAAACCAAGTAAGTTATTCAGGAAAGCTATTAAATAATAAGTTAAATTAAAAATACATATTTTTTAATAACATTATTAACATAATTAAGAGCTTGCAAGCTATTTAACTGCAATATCCATGAGAGCTCTCCCCATTCCATATTTCTCAGGCTGTCTTGCCGGGCAACTCTTATGTCAGGTTTCCCACTTGGCGGATCACCAGGTGATCGGCTCGCTTTGACGAGTTGTTTAGATTTTTAACTTGTCTACCTGACCGGCCAATAATAAGTGGAAACAACTGGACAAAGGCCCGGACTCGACGGGCGATTGTTCTCCTCTCCTCAAGGTGTTGCCCTCAAGCTTACCTCTGATTAGGAGTGCACTATAAAAAATTATACTAGAAATGTAAATAAGCAAAACTCAAATAATATTCCAATTTCTCATTAAGATCCTAAATAACTAAAGGCAATTGCAGATTTATTCTCCATTAAAATATGGGCTTATCAAAGTTGTCTTCCCTTCTTGTTATATTTTATAAATAATCTGAAAATATTTTAAAATATTATTTTTTTCTTTCAGTGTCTTCGCTGCTAATCGAAAGTGAGGCGTGCAATGAAATTAGCTTGAGCCGCGACGCGCGGAAGGCGAGAACCCGCGAAGGGCGCCGCAAGGCGTTGGCCACTCAACGGCGAACAGTAAACAGTTAACAGCGAGCAGTGATCAGTGAATAGGGAGCAGGGAGCAGGGAGCAGGGAACAGGGAACAGGTAACAGTGAAAGTTAATTGAACACATGACCGAAATGAAATGGAAAACACGGCTCACGGCGGAACTCTGGGACTCAACAGGCTGGCTACCTGGCTACCTGACGGTGGGGCCGGCGCACAAGTGATTAACGATGGCAGATGACAGGCTGGTCGGTACTCCGGATGACATAAGCGAGTCAAATCCCGAACCCGGAAAACTATAGCCACCAGAGCGGCGACAATTTTTGCAGCGTTTTTGGACCCTTTTTGCACTCGACAAGCCTTTATTTGGTTTGTGCGGTAAGCCGGCAAAGGTTTGCAAATTGTCAGACTAGAGGTATTTACAAAATTCAACAGAAACGAGCTGGTATGCCATTTTTTTTAATATTATTTCAAAAGAAAAACATATATAGTTTGGAGATACACAATATCAGAATTAAATATTAGAGAGAAAATGTTGAAGAACTTGAAGAAATAGAAAACTAATTTAAACTAGTGTACATAAAATGAATATGAGCAAAGAACGCAATGTTATACCACAAAATGTAAATTAATTTGTGATATAAATAAAAAGCATAAATTTAAGACAATATATTGTATATATTTTATTTATTAATTTATTTTTAAAATGTATACTTTAATGTAAAGCAAGGCACAGGATAGGTATTAGCCTTTATATACTTGTATTTTGTATTTAAACTATTTTCAAATACATTTCCTACATTTTTGTAGGATTACAAAAATCCAAGAAATACAGTTTATATAATTATCTGTTTACCCAAATTGTATTTTATTTTAAAACATCATTAAACCTTTGTTAAACTTCATTTTTTCCTGCTTTTCCCGATGCCAGAAGATGAGATAAACTGCGATGCTACGCCCTTCCGTCCATCCCAAAGAGCTTTCACTGTACGATCTCGACAATTGACCACATTTTGTGCAATGGGTGAAAGTCGCTGAGGGCCAACACTTGCTGTACGTTATGGCAAATGCGTGTTTCTTTTCGTTTTTGGCCAACGCGAAGTCAGTCAGTCAATGGAGCGATGTGTGGTGTGTGCGATGTGTGTCTGATGTTGGCATTGGGCCAGATGGGCAGTGGCTGCATAATCCCGTCTTGTCTGGGCTGGTTCGACTTTTGGATCTTCAGTCCGAGCTGTACATTTATAATTTTTGGGGCTGCTGCCATTCGCTTCCGCGTTTAACACCTCTCCCAGCTATTAATATGGTAATTTATGGCCGAGACAGCAACGCTACATAAATCTGCAACGGCCGAAAGATGCCTGGGAAATGTGTGTGTGCCCTGGTTTTCCCATGGATCTGGGGACTCGTTATGCCCTCCACTCGACTCTGCTCAAGTGTCGTAATGAGGAATCCGACCGAGAACCGAGAACCGAGAACCCACCCGAAGCCCATTATTGGGAATGCAAATGAGATGCGTGCGCCCAAATTGAAATGGCAAATGTTGACAGCGCCAACATAGCGCCCGAAATTCAAAGTTAATAAACGAGATATTTATGTAAGGAAGTGCTCGGCGAGGATGTGAGTTAACTATGCGTCTCCACAAATACTGGATGTTACCAGCAGGACAAGGTGGATCAATAGATCAGGTCTGCGAGAGTCTCAATAATTGTTTGTCTGTCTGGCTGCGATGGGACTCAATGGATATATAGATAAACTTGGGTATATGTATTACTGAATTTAACTGTCAAAAAATATTTATAGATATTCTTTAACAAATAAATAATTAAGGAAAACTCTTCACAGAAAGTTGTGTAATTAATTTATCACCAAATTGTATTATTCAATATACTTTATGATAATGATATTCTTCTAGAGCCACCCTAATCCCAAGGCAAGTGGATTCTTGTGCCGGGGAATGACATAAACATATTTATGAATTTTCTATTCTACATTGCGTTTTTGATTGTCCCAAGTACGAATATGAATGGAAATGGGCGCAGAGGTGGAAATCCGGGGAGTAGTCTCATTTGCATTAGCCCCAAAAAGCCGATGAGGAGGAGGAGGAGGTGAAGCCAGAGGAGGAGCCAAAGGAGAAGCCAGAGGAGAAGCCAGAAAAGGGGCCAGAGGAGGAGCCAGAGGAAAAGCCTGAGACGAAGGCGGCTGCTGATTAACATAAAATTAAGCGTTCGAAAGGCATGCGGCAATGGGGTTTCGGAATCCGTATTAGCAGCTCGCAAGTAGCGGTATGCACCGTCTGGGTGTTGTTTTTCCCCCGGACTCCGTGCATCATAAACATAATTTACATGTTTTAGTTTAGAGTTTTAAATTAGAGCTTAAGTAGAAAATATTCAAAACTGGCTTTAAGCCAAACATTCAGTTGACTATGTAAACCAGAGTAAAGGGTTTATTAAAGAATTGTTTACTATTTAATTGGCAAATTAATATTCCCATTGGTACTAAATGTAAGGTTGATTTTAAGCTGCAATTTGTTTTTGTAGTTGTAGCAAATTCAAGGCTTCCGTGTCGACAAATTCATCAATTGCTGGAAGTCAAATACCAGGCGAACAGAATCAGCAGAAGGTGAATTTACTTGAGTGAAAACTATTATTTTCACTCATTTAACGATACCGCTTAGAGCTACGCATCAGCTCATCTTCGCTCTCCTTCTCGATGTATGTGAGTTACGGTCTTCGGCGAATTAAGCAGCGAAGATAAGAGCAAGCCATTATTTTCTCTTAGTTACGATATCTCTCTCTCTCTCTTTGAGCTGCGCATTAGTTTCCCCTTGCTCTCAGGCTCTATGCTCGCCAGTTACGTTCTCCGGCGAATTAAACAGAGATGAGTGCAAGCCAAAATTCGCACTCAACGACGATAGCAAACTATTATTTTCACTCAATTAACGATACCGCTTAGAGCTACGCATAAGCTCATCTTTGCTCTTCTTCTCGATGTATGTGAGTTACGGTCTTTGGCGAATGAAGCAGTGAAGATAAGAGCAAGCCATTATTTTCTCTTGGTTACGATATCTCTCTCTCTCTCTCTTTGAGCTGCGCATTAGCTTCCCCTTGCTCTCAGGCTCTATGCTCGCCAGTTACGATCTTCGGCGAATTAAAGAACAGAGATGAGTGCAAGTCAAAATTCGCACTCAACGACGATAGCACTCGGATCTGCGCATCAGCTCACACTCACTCTTCTGCTTCATGATCCCTAGTCACTCAAAGTTGAGTGACTATTAATTTATTATACGAATTTCTGGGAATTAAGAACAAATATGTGTTTATTGTAAATCTGTAATGTCGTACATCAGTTTATTGTTGTTGTAGCCAAAAACCCGACTTCAATTTGTACATTTTTAGTACAAATTCATTAACTGCAAATACCAGGCGAACAGAATCAGCAGAAGGTGGATTTACTTGAGTGAAAACTATTATTTTCACTTTATCTCATCCTTATCCCTTATCTTTTTTTGAGAAAACGGCTATATTTTAATTTTAAGGATAAAATCAAATTTTCAATCATTCATTACTTAGCCAAAAATGCACCAAATTCAATTCGGAAAACGCTGTTTTGATCGTTTTTCTACTGTTAACAAATCTGCATACTTTATTTAATTTTAATATTTGTCTATAATTTTTT
>JAEIIJ010010981.1:0-33697 GCA_018904815.1 Drosophila ogumai | reverse complement strand
AATTTTATATATAAAGAGAAATAAAAGAATATAAAATCTATATAATATTTGGAGTAATTTTTTAAGACTCCCAACTATTGAAATATTAATTTTAAAAGATTTTTTATGTAAAGAGCAATAATTTTAGAAAAAAAATATATAGTCTATAAAACACATTAAGCTTTCTTTAACAATTTAATTAAGCCATATTCCTTTTAGTGTATGCAAATCGATCCCTTAATAAGCTCTGCTGGCTGGCAATATCCTGGCTCGCCTCTGATGATGACCTGTCAGAGGCCAGGATGAGCTGTACGGTCAACTAATTGAATGGCTCGTTCCCGGCTCCCGGCTCATGGCTCCTCTGCGGGCCATTACAGCGTCGTTCCGGCAAGCGGTGATAAACGAGAACCCACCTATGGGGGAGGAGGCGGAGCCGAGGTAAACGTTTATCTGGCAGCGTCATGATTTGCTTTTAACTAAAAACTAATTCCGGCAAATTTGTCCCTCTCTGAATAATGTAAATGGCTCCTGCCTTGGCCGGATTTTTGGCTCTGGCACCGTGGGAAGTTGGAAGCGTAAAGCGGAAATGACTACGGTGATTATCTTAATTGCTTCTCACGCTTCGCGCTTGGAACTCACGCGCAGGACTCCCTGAGCCACCTCCTCTCCCCCACAGAGAGACGGAGAGAGCTCCCGCTAATCCTTTCGCTGTGCTCGAAATTTGAATTTTAAGAACGCTCATTATGTGCTGGGGGAGGCAGGAAGGAGGAAGGAAGGCTGGGGTTAATTTTAGACAGGCCCCAAACCCGGTCCAGACAGGAGAAGTTATTGATTTTGAAAGGTGCTAATATAAAAATAATATCCAGCTATTTGTTAGGGGAACAGTAAAGCAGTGAATTTGTTCTTTCAACTTTAAAGGCCTTTCAAAAACCATAGTTTTACCTTTGCCTTTTCATTCACTTAAAATATTATTTTTAAACATCAGAGTTGTACGTGTAGCTAAGAGCAGACAGATCTCAATTTTTATCCTTTATTTTTTTAATATTACAAAATTCTGAGTAAAATTCTGTAATAAATATAGAATCACTATCATTCTCTCAAGACTCTAGTACTGCAGTAGGATTCGGATATCTTTTTATGTTTTGAAGATATCTTTTAAATTGTACAAAATTTTTATAAACTGAAACTAATAATAAGAAACAAAACGGTCAACATTTTATAACTCAACGACTCAAAAACCGCTTCAAGGAGGATGAGCCGTCGCGACAGCCGCAAGCGGCCACCTTGTGACCAGAAACCGCGACCCCTCGTTAACCCCTCCATTTCCACAATGGCCATTGCCGGCGACATTTGTCTCCTTAATCCCTATGGCTTGATGCGCCAGTGGAACTGCAAGCCATCCTCGTTCAGTCCCAGAGAGCGTTATCCCAGCATCCGTCCACCTGTGTCCAGGTGCAGCCACTGTCAGACTCTAAAGTGGCTGGAAGAGACCATGAAGCAAGAAGGCTGCTGTGATCCCAAAGCCGTCAACGATGCCCTCAGGATCTGGCAGAGGAGTCCGCACAAGAAGACGCTTGGCCACTATGGCATTGGCAATCCCAACGAGAAACCCGAGGCTGAGAGCTACAACAAGTCTCTGAAGAGCAGTCTGCAGCATACTATGGGTGGTGTGCCTAGGGTGAAAGCTCGTCGTCCATTTGAAAAACTGCCCCTGAAGCCACCGAAGCCAGCTCCCGTTTGCCAGCCGTACATTCTCAATCCTCGGGCTCTACAAGCGGAGCTCGAGAGGATGCCCACGGTCAAACAGAAGCTCAGGCCCAGCGAGGCCTTCTCTGCACTGTTCTGCCGGTTTCCTATCAATCCCAAGGATCCGCTGGGCGTAAACGAGGCCAGGACCAAGGCCAGGGCGCAAGCCCAGGCCAAGGAGAAGCCAGTGAAGTCCCCGAAGCATGGCAAGCACTGGTACTGCCCCCCAAAGTGTGGCGAGACGGAGACCAAGTGCACAGACTATGAGTGGGCCAAGTACAAGCTGGATTCTAGGCCCTACGATGAGGCCTTCCAGCGATGGTTTAAGGAGCAGACTCTAGTTCAGTCGGACCAAGAGCCGCTGAACTACGATGACCTATACCAGCGCCTTCAGGCTTGCTTCGAGATCAAGCCTGAGCCAGATCCTGAATGCATGGCCTTGGTTGAGTGCTGTCCGGATATGAAAATGCCAGGAGGAGGATCAGCAGGTGATGGTACAGGTGGAGGAACAGGTGGAGGAACAGCTGGAGATGGTGCAGGTAAACACGGAAAAGACGGTAAGGGTGGAACCGGTAAGGATGGCCAGGGCGATGGAGCTGGTGGATCCCCTTCCAAAGATGGGTTAAAGCCAAAAGGAGACCAGGATCAGGCGGACAAGGACAAGAACAGGTACACGAATGAAAAGAATAAGGACAAGGACAAAAATATGGATAGAGGTACGGACAAGGATAAAGACAAGGGAAAGAATAAGAACCAAGACACAGACAAGGACATGGACAAGACAAAGGACAAGGACAAGTACGACAAAGACACGGAGAAAAACAAGGACAAGGACAAAGTCAGAGACAAAGACACAGACAAGGATAAAGACAAGGACAAGAATAAGGACAAGGACAAGGACAAAATTGGGGATTCCACCAAAGACGACAATGCGGACAAGGGCAAAAACAAGAACAAGGACAAGACTGGTAAGGAAGACGCCAATGCGGACGAGGGCAAAAATAAGGATAGAAAGAAGGGAGAAGATGAATCTGATAAAGATAAATCAAAACAAAAGACGGGCAAGGACAAAAATGATAAAAAGAAAGAAGGCGATGCGGAGAAGGACAAGTGGGGCAAGGGCAAAAATAAGGATAGCACGAAGGGAGAAGAATTTAACAAAGATAAATCCCAACAAGAACCTGGCAAGGACAAAAAGAAGGAAGGAGAAGAATCTGATAAAAATAAATCTCAACTAAAGCCTGACAAGGACAAAAAGGATAAAAAGAAAGACAAGTCCTCTGAAGAACATGCTAAAGACAAATCCAAACTAAAGCCTGGCCAGAAACCCAAATTGCCCCAGGATGTGATCAATGATCTTAGACTAACAGACCCCAGCGATATCCCGACTGACCTAACCAAACGTCCCCCGTCATTGGAAGTCCCGCAGAAAGAATCCTTACTGGAGGATGACTACATTTGGACGTGGAAACTCAAAGAGAAGCTCAAAAAGCCTCGAAAGAAGCGTAACAAGTCGAAGCCGAAGTCGTCGACACCTGTCGAGGACAAGGATAAGGATAAGGACAAAAATCAGTGTCCTCCCTGTCCGCCAGAAGGCTGTCCCTGCGCCATCTGCAAAGCTGTGTACGCCAAGGCAGTGGAGGACAGGCCCTTCATGAAGGTTTTGCTGCGCCAAGAGAAGGAGCGCAAGCTGCGGGAATATCTTCGGAACATGCGGCATGCGGAGTACCTCAAGTGCGGCGGACCCCAGGGCAGGGCACCGCTGCACCGCGTGGACCCCATCACCTGCGACGACACCTTCTGCCGCAATCCCAAGCTGGGCGAATACTGCGACTGCCTAGGTGCCCTGCAGCGCCTGCAGGTTCTCCTTGACAGGCGCCGCCATCCGTTGATCAACAGCGAGCTGAACCTTAACCTTACCAAGCTCCGGAGTCGCATTGCCCGGAGGTTGTGTGAGAGCATCGAAGCCTAACCTCGGAGCCGAGAAGTGTTCCCCCTGTGAACTATGTACCAGTGAACACATTCGGTGTTTGTTTTTCATCCAAATTTTACAAATGAATAACAAACGATTTTTTATGAAACCTTTGTGTTGGTTAAATTAAGGGTTTGTGGGGTATTGAGATTTTTAGCCATGTTCGAATGAAAAAAAGGAGCATCTATTTAAACATAAAATTTAAAAAAAATTGGGTTCCTATTCTAACCATTTTTTAAAAATTTTAAAATAAAAAAAAAAAAGGGGCAACTATATTTTGAAAATTTTTCAAAGAGTTATATATTTAAAATTGTCATAAATTTTAATTAAAAAAATGAAAACCCATGAAAAACCAGAAAAACTTTCAGAGTTGAACTTTAATGCTATCTAAAAGTTTTTAATATTGTAATTTCAATATACAAATTTAGAGTTTAAATATATTAAAAGTATAATTTCTAATAGTTAACGTAATTAAATGATAGTATAAATATTGATATCCAAGTAGGCTATGACTCTAAAGCCACTTCCCTTGGCTTTTTAAGGCAATTCCACCCTTAGTATTTTCTCACGTCTTAAACGAGCAACACCCAAATTGTAAATTAAGCATGTTTCATTTGGTTCTCCGCTATTAATTAATAACATTTGTAAAACCCATAAATAAGTACGTGTTGGACCCGAATCGGTAGACTTTAGACCAGAGAACGAAGGAATTCCATTACCACACAATAATGGTCAGACGAGGATCGCAACGCCGGCAACCAATGAGATTTATGGGCGGTCAGTGGGTCAAGGCCGAGCCGGAGGCACAGTCACAGCCCGACAATGAGCCGGAGCAGGACCCCTCTTGCCATGAGCTAGATCCCCAAAACACCCACCAGGAGAAGCCGCTCCCCATGCGCCAGTGGATGCGGTGGCACAACTGCAAGGTCCACCAGATGACAAACACTGCCGAGACCTATCCCACTATCCGGCCACCGATCAATAAATGCTTCCCCGGGAAGAACCTGGAGTACATTGACGATTCCATGGAGGCCAATCAGTGCGGCCGGATGTTTACAATGGGCAAGGACGACGTGGTGGCCGTGTGGAAGCAGAGTCCGCACAAGGACACCCTCATCTGTTATGGCATCGGTGAGCACTCCGAAGCCTACAGCGAGGCGGTGGCCAAGAGCCTAAAGGCTGCCAGCCTGCTGCCCAAGGAGCCGAAGAAGTCCCACGTCCGCCCCAATTTCCAGCCGATAGTAAAGGTGGAGCAGAAACGTGGCACCTACGTCCTTAACCGGGACTGCCTGAAGGCCAAGCTAGGTGAGATGCCCAATGTCCGGCGCCATTTGGGTACGAGCAACGCCTTCTCCGGGCTGCACTGCCCGGCGCCCGCGGATACCAATCATCCTTTCGAGGATCAATCCACCTTCCCCAAGGTGAGCATAAAGCAGGCTCTAGGCATTAAGAAGCCAGCGAAGCCTCCAAAACATGGCCTGCGGCGCAAGCACTGGTACTGTCCCGCACAGAGTGACGATGTGGAGACCAACAAGTGCACGGAGTACGAGTGGGCCAAGTACAAGATGGAAAACCATCCGACAGACGAGGTTGTGATTCAAGAATTCGAGCCCGCACATGGGCATGAGCCGAGGAACTACGATGAGCTGTACAAGACCCTGGAGAGCTGTTTCATTCAAAATCCCGATGCGGATAAGATTTGCGAGGCGTACGAGCAATGCTGCAAGGATCCCGAGGATCCACCCACGCAGGGATGCAACGAGTTCTTGCCGGAAGGAGCCGAAGCAGGTGGTAAGTTGGAGGACAATGACGATGATGGACGATGGACGATTGCCAGCTGTCCAGACTCTGCAACCGCCTGGCTAGGAGTTGCCATGCCGCCACCACCATGCCCGTGCTTTTGTGTATTTTATGAGTTCAAGTCCTCTTTGCGTGTACAAAGATTCCTATTTTTGTATATTTTAATAAACTCGAATCGCTTTTCTGCCCAAGCGGACTTGTACTCATTTAATCCAAGGCATACAGGCGGGGCTAGTGGCTGGTCGGGATCTCAGTGCTCCTTACTTCTGGCTTCCAGTTAATCACACATTTTCCTATCCTCTTTCTGTGTGTGTGTGTGTGTGTGTTTGCGGCCAACGCCCACGCACTCTGTGCATTTAATTAATGCTGCGATTCCGCTTTTGAGGTCCTTGCAACGTTTATTAATTTTTTTTCGTTTTTGTTTCGCAGCAGAAATCTCTTCACTTTTCTCTTTATTTCAAAGAGATGAATGGTCAGATCTTTTTCAGAGGATTTATTAACTTTTTGTTGCAGGATAGGTCCTTCTAAAAGAGGTCTTTAGTTTTAAAGAGGCTTGGTTTATAAGATATTTTTTGAACCAGTTTAAAAAGTAAGAACATTCCTCCAACCTTCTTCTTTTGTCTTTTTAACCTAAAAATCCAATTACTTACTTTTCATATTAATCCCATATCTAAATATTCATTAACCCCGCCATTTACAGGGTATTAACCATGCGTTAACCCTCAATATTCGCCATGTTTTTGCTGTCCAAAAACTTTTTTTTTTTTAATTTCTCCAACATTTCCCGCGGCTTGCTTGCCTCGGGCAAACTGAAAGGAAAACAAAACTCATTTGGCTTTGGCCTTGGGCCTGTCGCTTTTCGCCTCTCGCGGCAAACACAACTGCAACTATTATCGGGCAAATGGGCGGTGGGCGTGGCCCCGGGACAAGCAGCATGATTTATACAGTGAACAAAAAACGCGGCACTCCCCGCAGAAAGGGAGAAGGGAAGGCAAGGAAAGCAGAGGAAATGACGCCAAGGATTTCCCCATCAGAATAATTGCCGTAATGGCTGGAAGCCCAAAAAAAAGAAGAGGAGAAAAATACGGCATTTATGGAACTTTAATTTGATAATGCAAGGAAGGCAGGTCTGGGCCTGGTTTTAGATTTGGGTTAAGGTTCGACTTGTGGTTTACAGAGTTCCAGTGACTTTTTTCTGCTCGAAGAAGCTTACATAAAACGCACAAAAGCCTTGTCATTGCCCAGATAAATGTATTAACTTTGCGCGCACACACACCCTCGAAAGGAGATAGTAGCCTCATGAAAAGAAAGAAAATTGTGTAAAACCCGAAAATGTGTGACGCAGAAAACCGAGACTCTAAGGTAAACTGTTGCCATCACAATGGGGACACTGATTCTAATTCCAATTCAGGACTTGGACTCCAACTTCGATTTCGATTTCAATTCCGGTATTAAGCACGTGACTTGGTTACCTGTTCTACTCTACCTGTACTACCTGGGTTCCTGGAAAAAATCTCGGTTTAGTTCCCCAACGTAATTGCCTTTCAATTGCTAAACGGCGCCAATCGAAAATACATTTATGGAAAGACCCGCCGCTAAATAGTTTCCCGAAAAAAATGTGTGTCTATTATAAACACAATGAAAATGTTTCAGGGAAAACAAACAGAAAGAGCGGAAAAATATATATAGAAAACTGTTTAAAGGTGGGGTATATAATTTATAGCAGTCATTTAACTTTTTAAAGCTTTATTTAAGTGTCTTTTGGAGGTAATTAACTGTCGCCAGTCGTCTTTTTAAATACTATTAAATTCCCTAGGTCTTAGGTTATTTAGAAAATTAATTTGGAATATTTTAGTTAGCTTTTTAGATGCTATAATTCCAGTTACAATTAATTATAAAAGCTAACCACCTGATGCCAAGAATTAATTATAAGCCCTAAACGCTCTCCCTATAACTCCAGGCTAAAATGTGGCTGTGTGTATTTCTGCGAGTGTGGGTTGCATGCTTCTCTCTGGCCTGATGAAAAACTTATTACATCCGCTGGCGGAACACACACAGAACCCACAAAACACACTCAAACAGACTGCCAGACGAGGCAACCAACCACGGACTGCTCCTCCCATACCCATACCCATTCCCATTCATCCGATGTGCGTGTTAAAACCAGACAAATAATTCCTTTTTTTTTTCTCGCAATTCAATTCACAGAAACCTGCAGCTGCCTTGGCCATTGCAACTGTGAGAGGAGCAAGGGAGGCAGATCCCCCAAGGAAAAGGAACAACAGGACGAGGACAGCCAAGACAGTGATAGTGCAGAGCCTATAGACATCGAGTAAATATTGCGTATACGCACCTTGGGCCGCTTGGCATATTGTCCCGTGCGTACATCTCGAATGGTGGCTATATCGAGGATGTCCAACTCATTGTTCTGGTCCACCCAGTAGAGGAAGAAGCCCTTGGCATCGACGCGCATCGTCACCGGAGTTCCAGTGCCCGAGTCCTGCAATCGAAAAAGAAACAAATTAATCAGACAGTGAGAAATGAGAACCCAGACATGAAACCGAGGCTATAATTGATTGCAGATAATATTATTGGTGGTAATCAAAGAGCATTCTCCCACCGATTCGGGTCCAATAAAGTGATATACTTTTGTGGCACTCCCGGGTTTATTGAACTTCCACAAAAAAGAAAAAGGAAAAGCGAATTTACTCGGCCGCAAAGTGCAGCCGTCTGTTATTTCTGCTTATTATTTAAGTCAAATTAAATGCGCCTTCGCCGGCGGCCATAAATGTTTAATATTTCCCGACATTCCCATTCATAAAAGGCAAAGATTCTGTGCCAGCCAGATGTGCCACCCACCCACTCTCCCCCCTTTCGTTTCCCAGCGAAATTGAAATATTTTTTATTTCTTAAATATGCATGCAAATAAGTGGCAGCAAAATCTGGCAGCCAGCGAACAAGATGTCTCGGCGAATTTCCCATTTTTTTTCTGGGAAGCTACTCGACTTGACTCTCCCGTTAAATGGCGCGGCCCAAATGAATGTTTATCCAAACTCATTTGGGGAAAGGGGTTCCAAGGAGAAGGAGGTGGGTCTCCATCTCCCATCTCCATCTGGACGGAACGTAAAAGCCAACGCAGGCAATGTGCAGCTTGCGAGATGTGAGAGTGCGCAACAAAGTGTGGGAAAGTGTAGGAAATTGTGGGAAAGTGCGCGGAATGGTCACGCCAGTTTTCCTCCAAGGAATGGCAACAATGTTCGCCTGAAAGTCTCTCCGGTCTGGCATCGAGTACTCTTGGTACTGCTAAAATATGCATTGACTTTCTTATTATATTTGTTCTTTTATATGACAGGAAAGTGCAACTATCTTAGGGTCCAACAATGTCAACTGAATAAATGGCGGATTTAAAAGGGAATCTATTGGCAAGAGCTAAAGTGGGTACTTCTTTAGGGTACTCCAAGGGATTGGAAGGATATAAGGTGGATTGCAGAAAATATCGATTGATAGATACTCGATCGATATAGAACGCGAGAAGATACTATAACGTTATGATAAATGTGAAATTTTCCAAAAATAATTGTATAAAAATATGTATAAATATTTGTTATATTTTTAACCTTTTTAATAATTTAATTGCAACTGGAAGCCGAATTTAGCTTCCTCTCGTGATTCGAAAAGTAATTTTAAATTTAATTAAGAAGAACTTTTCTTTAAATAAGACTTTAAGCCGGGTTCTATACAGTTGCTTAATCCTCAGGACCCATGAAAAACAAGTAAATGATTTTAAGGATACTTAGTTATTAAACGTTGTTGCTGATTACCAAATGTTTACTTAATAGCAAACTTGTTATACAAATTAAATATTCCTCCCCGAATTTGCAATCAGTGTCTGCTTACTAAATCCAACCCCTTGGCCAGCCTTGGCTCTCTTTAATGAAATGAAATTCCAACAAATATATATTGCTTACTCATCGAGCTGGTAATTTGAACTTGGCTGCGGGGCTTTTGAACCCCCCAAACACCTATATATATTTCGCGCTCATCGAATTTCCCGACCCCGAAGGAGTCCCACTCCAATTAGTGGGCGGAACTTGGAATTCCTTGACCCCGGCACTGGGCCCATTAAGATTAGGGAGAATGGCCGTTGTTATGGCCAGAAATTGATGGGCACTGAAAGACTCGTTACGAGCATATTTAATTCGCGCAGCCACAAGTTCATTATCCCTTCGGGTCGCCTCGGTTTTTGGGTCGCCAGGGATTGGGACTGGGACTGGGATTGGGATTGGGTTTGGGTTTAATGAACCCGCTAGGTGCCAAAGTGGCCTGCCTGGCATACACTTTCGCTGCGCACCCCTTTCGCTTTTCCTCTCCCCCCTTCGAATGGTTTTCGCTTAATAATTGAAATTGAAAACATGCCCCTCATCCCTCTCATATTCAATTAGGCGCATATTTTCTGGGGATTTTCAGCTCTGAGATTTCCGAGAAAAAGCTCGGCACCATCGTTAATTGGAACGAAACCCGCAGCAATCCCCACTCGGGGCTGTCTTGTCCTGGGCTTTTGCTGCCCTCCTGTTTGTCTAATTACTGGCAACTAATTGAGTTGAGCTGGCGGAAAGTTCGTTAATTCAATTTCAATATGCAAAATTCAGTGGAAATCCAATAAGTAGTGAAATTGTGTGCGAATTTCAATTTTCGCTTCAAACTGACTGCCACTTGACACGCTCCTCAAATATTTACAGCGACCGCTAGCATGCGTATCTGTATCTGGTGGGAGTATCTGTATCTGTATCTGTTAGAAAGTCCCTCCCACAGTAGCCGTATCCGTATGTGTGGCTGTAGCTTAGGATAAGAGCGATTACATGCATAATTCAATTGGTGTAACAGTTGGATCTGCCTTCCCCGCATGTCGGTCTGCCGCCATTGAAATCGCTTAAGGGAGACCGCACGGCGAGCAGCAGGAAAAGGGATAACTGCCAGCCGGCTACAGATACATTTACAGAGCAGATGTGCCGCAAATAAAGTCACTGAGAGAAAAGCTTAAGATTATATATATCAAATAGGCCAATATAGAGGCAGTACAAAGAAGCAAATGTCGAGAGGAAGCGCTCGATATGATATTTCAATAATAAAATTGAATAAAATACTTTTTTTGGGAAGGGATTTATATTAAGAAAAAGGTTTGATAAATCTTTAAATATATATATTTAAAAATATATAATTTATCTTTTAAAAATCAATATCAGTCAAACTATATGAAAAAATATCGGTATTATGGTTTACATTGAAATATTGGATTTTTATTTATTTATGAATTTTACAATCTATATTTAACAAATCTTTAAAAATACATTTTTAAAGTTGTTCTGATATTTTTATCTATTTATCGTTTTTGACATTGACCCAATCGCTAATCATCGATTTTATTATCGATATAATGAATTTTTCTGCCTTCCCTAGCATGCAATTCATTTGTAAATAAAGCTAAACCATGCCTTTTAATAACAATGAACCTTACAAATTCGACAAACGCGTGCTCAAAGCTAAAATTAAACAATTGCTGATAATAATCTTGCAGTGCCAAGTGAAAAATATAACGCAGGTGAATCAGTTATATATTTAGCGACCTCAGACTTGAGTTGAATGTACTGAAAACATTTAACTGCGGAGATTGGATTAAAATTTAAATAAAATAAAATCAATTAGGAGAAGGTATTTTATTTTAGATGAATTCCTATTGACTCTTGCCTATTGATTGGTTAGTTCTAGAGGATTTACTTATATTTAATAATAATATAAACAATAAATCTATCTTTAGCTCAATAATAAGCTTAAAAAAACTCTTCAGTGTAAATTCCCATTTACAGACACACACATATAGCATATCTACAGTCATGGTGAACATCTGTTGGTGACGATTGTCACACGCCATTCACCATTCGCCATTCGCCTGTCAATCATGCTTAGAGACCAAGTTCTGAAAGGGCTTCCAGGCATTCAGAAGGAGGAGGCGGAGAGCAGGGTGCCTCTGGGACCAGGCAAAAGTGTTCCCAGTGCATTAGGGAAGGAGGCGAAACTCCGCTATGGATATGCAAATGGTGCCGGGGACCACTCAGCAGAAGCAGCAGCAACTCATTTCCCCGGGAGAGAGAGAGTGGGTGTGTATGTGTTGCTTTAGACCAAACTATCGAAATGAGTTTAAACAGCTGTTGGCTGAAACTACATGCAAATTATATCATAAAATATGTAGCTGCTACGCTGCTGTGTGCTTCAAGAGTTTCCAAGAGTCTCTTCCCCTTACGCATTACCTGGCACAACTTTTCCCTCTGACTGAGTAGCTGGAGATGCTTGAGATGAACTAAAGTCAACTTTTCGTCAGACTCTGTCGCCAGAATACGCCATGGGAGGTTGCCTCAAAGTTCAGGGATGAAGATTGATGGGGAAAGAGGCAGAACCAGCTGGAGACTTTCGGCCATATGTCAGGATCAGGCTCGGGCACAGGCACAGGCTCTTGGCTAATCCTTTACCCTGTTGCACTTCCTCAACTTTAATATTTCAATTTCCTAATTTAATTATTTAAATCCCTATCTGCTGATTGATTTTCCATAAATGCGATTTGTTTAAACCAATTAAACTTGAATGACTTCTTAAACTGTTAACAAACTTTCCACTTATCTGTACACTTAACAACAGCTATCTACTCCTAAGAAATCACAATCCATAAGTGTGCTTGCATGGACTTTGATTAGTTTTCGGCAATAATAAAAATACTTATTAAGTCACAAACAAAAAATACAACTAAATAAACAACTACTACTGAAGCCTTTGAGGTGAATCGAGGTTTTAAGGATAAATATATGCAGATTAGATAACTTAAACTTTAAAGGATACTTAGATATCTAAAATCCAAGAAGTATCTACAATAATAATCTAGTGAAAAATAAAACTCAAGCTGAAATAATTAAAAGAATTACAAACTCCTCTATTCGACAACTTTTCTGTCTAAGAAATGTATCAAAACTATTAATACTATTTATGGATAACTTCAAACTCCAAATTAAATCTCAAAAAACCTTAAACAAACTCCACCACAATAATCCACCAAAACCTCAACTAATAACCTCAACCTTGAGCCTCCACCTGCCTCTGGAATGCCCACCTCTGCTGCACTTACTCAGCACTTACACAGACTCGATCGTATATCATCTATCCCTGATCGGCAATCGTAAATAGTAGTTCGATTTCGGGCAATCAGCCGTCCACTTATCGGGCAATAAAACACGCTATTCGATTCGTAGTTAACGAGCCCCGTGATTAGATACGGAAACCCGCGGTGTTTACTTTAATGCACTACAAGAGTATTACGCAAAGATCGCTCCATCGGCTCCTCAATCCATGTCTCAGTTCAGCTGATAGTAGGCGGCAATCACCTGGTAAATCCAACCCACGTAGGCCGTCACCGAGGTGTAGACCGTGGGACGGCTGGCAAAGCCACAGGGCATGTAGCTCCAGGAGCCAAGACCCACCAGCTCCGCGGGTCCAGTGATGGGCCAGTAGATGAGCGGGGTGCCTCCATCTCCGTAGCAGGTCTTCACCTGCGAGCAGACCTGCTGCTTTGTGAGAGGAGCCTCCGTCGGCAGAAGCTCCTTGCACGCCGTGCTGTTCAGGAGCGGAGCAAAGGCATACTTCAGCTCCTTGGAGTACTCATCGCCATCGGCGTCCGTGAGACCCCATCCATAGACGGCGGCCGTCTTTCCGCTGTAGTCATCTTCAATGTCGGGCAGGGCAATGGCCTGGACGCGGGCCGAGTACTCGAAGCTCTCGGAAATGTGCAGCAGGGCAATGTTGTCGCTGCCGGCTTCACCGGTAAAGCCACGATGCGTGGAGACGAAGTCCACGTAACGCACCTGGGCTGCGGTCACATTGCTCCTGTTGACAATGCCCGCATAGATGGGGGTTCCCAGGACGTCGCCATCGTTGAACTTGCGCAGATCATCCACACAGTGGGCCGCCGTCAAGATCCACCGCTTGGCAATGATGCAGCCACCGCACAGGTGAGTGTAGGTGGCCTTGGTCAGGGACAGGGAGACCAGGTAGGGCACATTGTCCACTCCCTGGACATCGTAGCCATCGATGATCAGCGGCTGGATCTCCACGGGTACCTGTTCCAGGCTCTTGAGCTTCAGGTGCTGGATGTGCGGCAGCTGGGCGGGATTGGCTCCGGCCAAAGCCAAGAGAACGGGCAGCAGAATCAGTGGCGATAGCATCATTGCTCCGATATAAGCTACTAAGAAATACAAAAGTTCTAAACTCGGGGCCGAGAAGGTTTAAGGCTTTTATAGTCAAAGAGCAAAAGCTTTGGTGTTATCAGGTGAAGAGAGAATGTCCCTGGTGGGCAAGAAATACCAAGTCAAGGAACTAGTTCGGTTAATGGTTTAATTTGGTAACAAAATGAACTCAGTTTAAATACTGTTTTTAATAAGAGACATTTTTTGGCTAGTTTCTAGGGCGGTAGTAAGTTTTGTTTTGGTTTAAAATGTGCTGAAATATTTAATTTCTTAAATTAAAATGTATATTTTCTTAGCTTCAGAGACCAAATTACCTCTAGGAATAACAGAAAATTTCAATACCGAAATATTAGTGTACATTTTATATAAGTAAAACTATCTATTTTGTAACATTTTAAATATATATTTTATAAGATAACATTAAAATATCAGCTGAGTGCAACATTTTTGTCAAAATAAATGTACTTTTGTTATAAAACCCTAATTTCCACTGATATATACATTATTTGTATTTGGAAAACCATGTAAATTTAAATTATATTTAAATTATTTATTATTAATACTTGTGGCCATTTTACTTAATTTATTTGTTGTTTTCCATATCACATAAAGGTTGTACAACTAGGAAATCCCAGTTCATTGACTTTAACACCTGGCAGCCCAACTATTAAACAAAGTTTTATGACATATTAAATCACACTCAAGGGTGTTACTTAAATCTAATATGCAATGAGTCATAGATATTATGAAATCTATAATACGAAGTATATAAAGTTGAGATGTGCTTAACACAAATTCTAAATAAAGATACATTTTGAAATTATTATTTAAAATACTACAAACATTTTAAAATGTGTAAAATTGTTTAAAATATCTATCTGTATACTATATTTAAGACAGCACTTTCTGGAACACATAAACGATTAAATAAATGTTATAAAAACCAAGTTAAACTGACTCAAAATTTATTTAAACAATATCCTCCTAGGACAAGGACCAACCTTGTTGCCTTCACAAATCCAGCAATAAAGTGCTTCACATAATGGCCATTAAATTGCAGCGAAAGCCTGGTTAAATTCAAAATTAAATGTTAACTTGAACTAATGCGTGCCCCCTGGCAGAGCAGATCCCATTCCGCGTCGTGTGTTGTGCCATATAAAACATGCAATTACCCTGCAAAGAGGAGGAGGGGTAGGAGGAGGGGCAGGGTGCTCACTGCACATCCATGCACATAATGGCCAAGCTCCATTCCCTCCGAGTGGCATTAGGGGCACCACATGACCCGTTGTTGCTGTTCTTTTGCTCGGAAAATGTTTACGCAAACGTGCGGTCACTTCAGGGAGGGATCCAGTCCTCCCTCCACAACCACTCCCCTGTGCGCCGTGAAATCCACTTTTAATTGGCTTAGTCCGTGAGGGGTCAGTATTTTTAGCATCCTTTGAGACCCTACAAGGGGCGACCTTGCCGTGTCAACACCTCAGTTAACAAATTACGCACGCGGAAAATGGTCAGCGGAAAGCGGCGGCCGTGGAGCGAAAAGCCGAGGGCTTTTCCCACTCAAGGGCAAGTCCGAGGCTACGTAGTACGTACTCTTATCACTGCCCCGATCCGTATCGATTCGTACGAAATTAACTAATCGCCATAAATCTATCTGCTAATCTCGCCCAGAAGTCGGGTATAAAAATCAGCTCCAACCGAGGAAGTAGTAGCATTATTTCTAAATCTGCAGAATGAAGCTGATCACCGTAACTCTCATCGTCGCCCTTGTGGCCGTCGCCCAGGGTGGCAAGCTCACCGACAGTCTGTCCAAGATCGTGCCCAGCTTCGCCACCGGTTTCGTGATCAACGGCACCGAGGCTGATCCCCACTCGGCTCCCTACATCGTCTCGCTGGCCACCAATCCCGCCAAGCACTCGCACATCTGCGGTGGCACCATTATTACCAAGGACTGGATTGTGACCGCCGCCCACTGCATCTCCGAGCCGGTTGGCATGAGCGCCATCGCTGGTCTGCACACCCGCGCCGAGGTCGATGAGCTCACCCAGCAGCGCACCATCGATTTTGGTCGCGTCCATGAGAAGTACACCGGCGGCGTTGGACCCTTCGATATCGCCCTCCTGCACGTCAGCGAACCCTTCGTTTTCAACGAGTGGGTGTCGCCCGCCAGTCTGCCCAGTCGCGAACAGGTCCATGAGGGAGAGACCCATCTGTACGGATGGGGACAGCCCAAGTCGTATATCTTCACTGCCGCCAAGACCCTGCAGACCGTGACCACCGAAATTGTGAACTATGTGGAATGCAAGGAAATCCTGCCCGAGGACGCTCCCCTGGCCGAATCCAACATCTGCTCCGCCTCCCAGCAGCAGAGCAAGAGCGCCTGCAACGGTGACTCTGGCGGTCCCCTGGTCGTGGAGTACGAAGATGCTGCCTCCGAGCTGATCGGCATCGTGTCCTGGGGCTACATTCCCTGCGGCCTGCTCCAGATGCCCTCCGTCTACACCCGTGCCTCTGCCTACGTCGACTGGATCACCGAGATCCAGGCCGCCTACTACAAGCTCTTCTAAGCGAAGACTCGCGTGGGACACATGTGATGTATGTAGAAAAGGATCGGGATCACTTTGGATCTGAGATATGATCAATTGTTGAATAAATGCATCCGACTTAAGTTATGAGTGTTTTTGTGATTAGAAGTTGGGAGTTAATTCGAGACTTTATAGGTAAACTAAGGGGAAGAAACTGAAGAATTGCCTTGGTTTTTGCAGCCTTAATCTTCACTGATACATTTCCCTTAAATATAAATAAAAGCTTAAGATCCTTGTGCTAAACTTTAGACTTTTTAAATATGTTTCTTAAATTTGAGTATCAAAACTGTCCTTCAGCTAAACTTCTAAGAAATAATTATTTTATAGGGAAGTAAAAAAGTAAATATTAAATTTATGATCTAATGTGATTGTTAATTATCCTAAATTAGATATCTTTTGCTCTAGAATTATATAAAAATATAATTTCCTAGAAAAGAATATAAGTGAAAATTATATTTGTTCAGCTTTTATTGTTATTAACCCCAAAATCTGATATTTATTGCTCTGGAATAACAAAATCATTGAAACTTACACACCATGACAATGCATTTTGCTAACTAAAGATTATAACGGATATGGAAGAGATTAAGAACTTATCTCTAGATAATTCAACACTTTGTATACAGTGTGTAGAATAATTATATAATTTTAATTACAAGCAGATTGAAGTTATAAAACGTTCCCATCAACTATCTTAAAATATTTAAATAAAAAATACTAAAAATAATATTAGTATTAGTTTTAATTAATCGCCTTATCAGGCACATTTTTAATACCCTATATCCTACATTAATAACACCCAATCCCTGATGAAATTATTGCAAACAACGAAAGTCCAGTTCAATCTTTGTTTGCCATTCCCTCAAGGTTGGCTTTACTATTTATGATGTCTGATTACCCTCGGAATCGATTGCTAATCGACACTGGATTAAGGCCCGTCCAGTCCACAGTTTGTCTCTTGATTTACAGCCTCGCTATAATAAGCCCTGGAAAGGCCCAGACTTTTGGAGGCGTGCGCCATTGATAGAGGAGTCTCGGGTCTGGAAAGTCATGCACTCGGGCCAATCGAAGCGATCGAGCGGAGTCTCCTTATCGGCGAGATAAGAAAGCCAAGCAAAGCTGATAGGAAAAGCTCTGCAAAAAAAAAGCTATACTCTTATACTGACCAAATGTTGCTACCAAAAATTGTTTGGCCATAATGTTTTTATGCAGAAATAACACTTGCTTAAATTTATATATTTATTATATTTAAAAATATTTTCAATTTTTTGAAGTATTTTGTAGTTGAAAAGATTGATTTTTCTTTAAACCAATTTTTTTTGTATTAAATTATTTAAGCCCCACTAGAAATGTATGTAGTATTTTGTTACAAAAATGTTTATATTTTAATATGTTAAGTTAACTGAACCTTAATAAGAATGATACACATTGTACAAATAATAATAATTAATGATTTATTTATATATTTATTAAAGGTTTTTCTTGTCCATTGGCGTTATAAAAGTTTCACTTAATAACAAGAATTATAGACAATTTCACAAGCATTTAAGGCTGTGCATTTGACGCAAATGGAACAAAGAAATAACCAATCGGGAAAAGAACCTAGATAAGATTTTTATTAGGACTTTGAAGATTTTATCTGATTTGCTAGTGCAATAAATGTAAGGTCACCCCTGTCAACCTGGGATTATAAAAATAATGAAATACCCTGTATAAACCACTATAAACACCCCTTTTAGGATATAAGTCTTAATGGAATATATGCAACCGTCTAGTTCATTCACACCTCTGCTATCTAATCACATAGCGAGTAGTTTTCAAATGGCAAATTATCTATCTATTAAAGATTTACTAGTGTTTTATGACTGCTTTGAAGGCACTAGACTGACTAGACATAAACCCATAAGACTCTTGGTAAAACTAGGGCAGATGCCTGGCTAGGATTCAGGCCAAGAGCCAGACAAATGGGCTCCAGGGGAACTTGCCTCAAGTGGATGCAGGCGCTGGACGATAATAGAATTAATCAGTCAAAGGCGCCACTACAGGACAAAGCTAAATAAATGCCGGGTCAGGATCGTAAATCTCTTGACCAGCGGCCTGATAGCGATAACACCGATCTTGGAGTGCCAAGATTGGCCGATGGCCGATGGCCGATAGTCGTCCGATTAACAATCGGTGAGAGGGAGACCTATATAAGGCCCGGCAAACTGTGGCAGTGCAACAAACTCGACGGAGAACAAACATCATGAGACAATTCGTGGTCCTACTGGCTCTGGCTCTGGCCAGCCTGGCCTCCGGCAACCTGATCGTCAAGCCGGGATTCCCCGAGGGACGCATCATCAACGGCTACGAGGCCAAGCCGGGCGAGGCGCCCTACATCGTGTCCCTGCAGTCCCCGTCGCACTTCTGTGCCGGATCCCTGATAGGGAAAGGCGATTGGATTCTCACCGCCGCCCATTGCCTGACATACTCGAAGGGTACTGCCAAAGCCGGCCTCCATGGTCGCTCTGCAACGGAGAACATGCAGTCCAGGGATTTCGCCAAGGAGCAGTACATTATCCACGAGAAGTATGGCGGCGGCGTGGGACCCTACGACATCGGTCTGATCAAGCTGGACAAGCCCTTCGATCTTAACGCGGTGGCCCGCGATGGCAGCAACCCAGTAGGCGTGATCAGTCTTCCCTCTAATACCTACCAGGCCGACGGACTCGGCCTTCTCTTCGGCTGGGGACGTGACAACTCGGGACTTTTGCCCGAATCACTGCAGAAGCTGGATGTGGACATCATTGGATATGAACCATGCAAAGCAGCATTGCCCGCCGGTGCACCCGTGGCGGATTCCAATGTGTGCACCTACACAGAAAACAAAATCGATGGAGCCTGCAACGGAGACAGCGGCGGTCCTCTGGTGCAGAACGATGAGCTAGTGGGTATCGTCTCCTGGGGTTACACGCCCTGTGCCACCACCAAGTATCCTTCTGTGTACACCAAGACTTCAGCTTACAAAGATTGGATCAACGAGAAGATCAACACATAAGCCTTATTCAACATTATATAATCACTAAATAAACGAACATTCTGTACTCAAAAAGTGTTCTTTAATTCTCTAAAAAGTCGGAGGTCTATGAAAATATCTATGAAAACATCGGTGACAAAAATAAAATCGATGAGAACATCTATGATATCATGCTTCAGTTTAATCAGCAAGGTAATATTTTATATAAAGAATGCACAATCTAGCCTAGGTAACCAAGATTTTACGGCGATTTGTTTAATGATTTAATGCTGGGATTTCCAGACTTGACTTGATAATTTGTATTTAAGTACAGTAAACGCGTCATTAAAAATGATTTAACTTTAAAGTAGGCTATAAATTAATATTGAAGAATAAAAAGGGGAATAAGAAGTAGGCCACTTGAGACATTTCCTAATAAATTATAATTCTTATCTCTATATAGCTTTAAAATAAGACCCTAATAATACTTAAGTAATCCTAAGAATACTGAAGATTAGATTTAATTATTAAAATAATCATTTTTTAATTAAATTATTCACTGGAGTACCTAGTTTTATTAATATTTTAGGCCCTCAGCGAGACTATTTTTAAGAAAATAAAATAAAAGATTATAAGATGCATAACGCCGTAAAAATTTTATGATTTAAAATCTCTTTAAATTTGGTTGAAAAATCTGAGAAAGAGACAGCTCTCTAAAGACAGTCTTAGGTTTAATTATTGAGTTAATAATTTTTTAATTTAATTATTAACTCGCTTACCTAGTTTTATAAATATTTTACGCTTCATACTCTCAGTAAGACTCTTTTTAAAGAAAGACTTAGCAGTTTGCTCTCTCAAATTTGTTGAGAAATCAGAGGAAAAGAGCTATAAACACCCTGCATATGATTTTTAAACTTTTTAAATATAAAAAATTCATTTTTTATAAAATTTTAAGCTTATTTACCCGTAAAATATATGTTAAATCAAAAAGTACTCACATCGTCCCAGCGTATAAACTTGTCGCCATCCTGCAGAGCCTGGGGCACCTCTACGCTGGCGGTGGAAATGTACGTTCCTCCGGCACTCATCATCCTGACTGCGTTGTTGCACTTTACTTTTGGTCTCTCTGCTGGGTTGGTGGATGCTCCTCCGTTGGCTGGTTATTTTCTGGTTGTATTCTGGCTTCCGTTTAGCCGCTGCTCGGCACTTCCGTGACGGCCTGTGTTACTGTCGCAGAATTTCCCCGGCTGCATACAAATGACGCCATGGTCCTGGTCCAGGTCCCTGGTTGGTCCTCGTCCTGGACGTGGTCCCGGCCACAATTAGTGAGCCGTTGTTTTGGCCATGCGTCCAAGCCTTTCCGACTGCATTCTGCGGCCTGATTAAAATTCCGTTCTCGCGTTGCTACTGGCGGCTTTCTGAAATTTCATTGGAAAAGAACGGACATTTCGGGGGTTAACAAAATGTTTTGTTTTCTTAAAAAAAAAAAAAAACCTAATTAGTTGGTGGAGGATCAACTGTAATACCATATAAGTATGACTATCCTTGAGTTTTCACTAACAAAGGTTTAGTTTTATAAAAATTATAAAAGATGATTTTACTTTTGATATATTTATTATTTTATTATAATAAAATCGTATAAACATTCTTCCCCATGACACATCTCCTTCTGCAAATTGTGCTTCGATACGGTTTCACTGGGGACACGAATGCCAGGAGCAGCTTGATTAGCGATTCCCCAAAAGAGTCTGTTGCCTTTGTTTCCTACGAAAAGGTCAGGCACTGGGAACTGGGGTCCGGGTTCGGGTTCGGGTTCGGGTTCAGAGATCCCGTGACAGGCTTCCATTCACCCAGCAAAGTCCCCATTCATCGGGAGCAACTCATTCAGCTCATTCAGGGGCCAGGGCTGGCTGGCTGTCCGGCATTGTTTGCCTATTTTTGGGCTGCTGCTGTCGCCGCTGCGGCCATTGTGCCTCCGAGTAGTTTTTTGTTCGGTTTCTGGGTCTGGTTGAGGCTCTTTGTGTTCGACTGCACTTCATTAATGCAGGGAAAACCGTTTTTCGGTTCGCTAATTTGGCGCACAAACATTTTCGGTTTTCAATTAGCAGGCAGCAGACAACTCTTGACCCTGTCCTCATCGAGTGCTTTAAATAGACTTCCGGCAGAGAGGTAAATTTGAGATATAATTTACATAAATATTTCCCAAAAAAAAAAACTTGAAAATAACCACTTGACAGAGTGCTGCTTAAGTAAGTTTCCAGTGCGGTTTTGTGCACTCAAACGAACTGAAGCCAGTTGCCTTCTTATGCTCCTAATTTCAGCATAATCCACTTAAAGCAACTGGGATGACAGCTTATCCAGAGAGAGTGGCAGTGGAAGCGGCACACGTGACTGCGGGCCTAATACTTTCGTAATTTCTTCTGGCCTTGTCATAACCAATTTCAGCCAAGTCCGCCCGTAAGGCAAACCGAAACTAAAACTGAAACAGAATCTGAATCTGAATCAGAAGCAGTAACTGAAATAGAAACAGAAGCGAGCACCCAATGAAAACGTAAGCAAAACTTTTGGCCACAGTCCGCAGGCAGCCACTAAAACCACACAAAAATACACACATGTACACTGAAGGAAATAACTACAATAACTATAACTAACAAGTGAAAAGTTAAAATATTAATTAAATTTCGTAAATTTATTAAGGGCAACAGACTTCTTGGTGGGATTAAAGTCCTTTTGTGTAGCTAAAAGCACACATTTTAAGGAAAACAAAGAAATTGTGCGAATAACAGTACCTTTTTAAGGTAACAGAACTCTTCTGCGTATAACAGCACATTTACTGGTGGTAACAAACCTATTGTGCAGCTAAAAACACACAATTTAATAATTATAAGGGCAAAAAATACTCTTGTGCAAATGCATTTTTATTATTTTTTTTTTTTTTTTCTAAAAAGTAACACATTTTTTGTGCAGATAATAATATGCATGCTAAGATTAACAGAGAAATTGTGCGAATTACATTAAGGTAACAGAACTCTTTGCAGATAACAGCACATTTTCTTAGGCTATATTATTTTTTTTAATGGTTAACAGCATTACCTCTCCGGATAACAGCACATTTTATACGTATTAACAATTTCTGGTGTACATAACATTCACACATATTTTTCCCAGTGTTCTCTCTTGTACTCACACATGTGTGCTAAAAGTTTTTCGCGTATAAAGGAAGTCATTTGTTTGTATTTGTTGCTCTGGCAAATAGAATTGAATTTGTGAATTTATTTTGCCGTTTTCCCTGCCATTTTCTGTTTGAAATTGAGTTTGTACATCATAAATTTGCAGTCAGCCAAAGGGGAAGTAATTAAGCATTTTCATTCTGTTTGTGTTCCGAGTGCTTTTCTTCTATGTGTATGTGTGTGTGTGGCAAATGGATTTCGATTCGATATCGAAAATCGTAATCGTAAGTGGAATGAAAAATGCGGGAGATGCTTGCTCGATTTTCCTCATTTCCATGCTCTGCGCGCTTCATAGCTTTTCCTTTGCTTTTCCTACTCGTCTCGCTTTTTACTTTTATTTTTTCTTTTTGCTTGCAAATCGTTTTAAGTGTTTTATGGCAAACGGGCAAAAAATTTATTGCAGGCAATTTGCAGATGTACCCCCGAGTGGGTGGACAAGGTGGGTGGCCGTGTGGGGTCGGGCATTGGGTGATTGGAGAGTGTTTGTGTATCCCAGTGGCGAGGATACGGAACGGAAATCACAGCGGCAACACACAGATTTCCAGTGACTTTTCCTCCAGCTCCAAGCTCCTTTTGCTCTTTCTAAAAAACAGAGATAGAGACCGAAGGCGAGAGAGGCCATGAATCATGCATGCGACACAAACAGAACAAAACGCTTTGCTCCCAGTTCCTGCTCCTGCTCCTGCTCCTACCCCTCAGTTTTTCACAGCTCCATCTGCTGGGAAAGCGGCATAAATCAAAGCTCGAGTCAAAATATGTTTTCCTTTGCCAGTTCACATCCTAAAGTTAAATGTTGATATATGTAGCGCACCGCGGAGCACTTGTTATTGGCTTGTTTATGGCAGACTTTCAGTTGATCAGCACTGAATTTACGAGATCTAAGTTCTAGTTTATATAAATAAATATATAAATATTACAAAAAATAATAAATAAATAATACAAAAATATAAATTAGGAAGCAAAATAACAGAAAAACACATCCTTTTGGCTTGTTTATGGCGGACTTTCAGTTAATCTTCACTGAGTTTAAGAGATCTAGGTAACAGTTTATATAAATATTTTGTTATATAACTTTATAATTAAAATTATTTTATTAATTTAACAATTTCATTTTATATACTTTTTTAAAAGTAATTTTGAAATTCTGAATAAAATAAAATATTTAAGACCCGAATAGTTTAAAGTAAAATCAAAAGCAATGGCACAGAAGCCTTGCAGCTTAGTTTTAGAAATGTTCTGCTTTATGTGCTTAAATGACCCGTAACTTTTTGAAATTAATTTAAAAAGTACAAAGTAAATCGGTGGTCTTCGGTCCTTTGTGCCAGCTGAAAGTACGTCTGGCTTTTAAGTACCTGCACCTAAGTGTCCACTTAGTTCAGGGACAACTTTTCCGAATGAATTGGAATGCCACCTCCTCGTGCTCTGCCACCCGCTCTTGTCCTTCGCTAGCCTCCTTCCGCTTCCGGGAAAGGTGCGGAAGTTGCTTGTCAAACGGCAATCTTCCCCAGCACACTCTCTCGCACACACACACATATACACACACCAACAAGATAATCAAATCAAGGCGCCAGCTATTTGGTTAATGTGCATGACAGCGTCGCCAACAAAAGGGGGCCAAGAAAAACGAGGAAAAATGCGGGAAAAAAGCTGAACATGGGCTGAGCGGGGAAAGTGAAAATGTTTAAAAGTGAAGCACAGGTGAGAGCCGAAAGATAAGAAGGAGGAGGCCATTGCCAAGTTGAAGAAAAATCCCTGGTGCTGCCTGCTTTTAGGAGCGACAGTTTTCCGCCTCCTCTCAGTCTTTCAGATTTTCTTTCCGCGTAAATTGCAGCGACAGCCTGTGGCGCTGTGTGTGTGTATGTGTGTGAGCCGACTATAATTTCATTTGTGGTACATAAAACTTTGTCAGGCTTCATCTCTCTCTTTGGGCCAAGACGAACCGAAGGCCGGTCGAGGAGGGAATCACATTAAACTAATTGCTTTAGCTTGTCATTGCCGTTGTTTCCATTGTTTTTGTCGATGTTGCTGCGATGTTGCTGATGCTGCTGCTGCTCCTGCTGTCGAGTGTTTGATTGTTAGTGCTTTTAGGCAGCGCAAATTATATTTGCTTGTATGCCAAAATGGTTTTCCCTCGCATTTGGCAGCTATTAAAAATTTAAAAGCCACCACCACGCACACTTGCTGTGTGTCCTTAACCTTAAGGATGCCAGAGAAATAAAAACTAACAGCATGAACATGTACTTAATGGAATTGATTTCAAGTACCTTAAGGTTTTTCTCAAGACTTTGGAAATAGAAGATTATTTTAATATTTAAAAAGATATTCTGTACATTTTCAGATATTTCATTTTAGTCTTCTAAACTATAAGAACTTCTTTAAAAAGGTTTTAATAATATATATTTTATTTAAAGCAACGATTTTAAATTAATATAATTAGTAAATTACTTAAAAAATTTGTTTCACGCTACCTGGTTACCCTTGAGAACCCGAAAACAACAATAATATCACCCAAAAAGCTAAACATTAAATATTAACTGAGGATGCTGGGCCCTCAGGTCACTCTTTGGCAGGTGATTTACCTTTGCTACTTATACTTTTCACTCTTCAAATCATTTTCCTCTGACCTTTTTCCTCAACGATTTTCGTTTTCTCGATAAAATTCAAATTAAATTTGTATTTTTGAATGGAAAAACTCCATGAATGGAAATAAATGATTTGTGTTGCGTTGCGGTTTTGATTTGCCTGGGAAATTGCTTTGGCAATCAATGCAGAATTTTTTTTTGGTCGAGTTTTTCCTTATTTTGCTACCATGTTTTCCCTGTTCTCTCTGTTTTTCCTTTTTTTGCGGCGCATAAAAATTCATCATTTTGGGGGGAGGAGGAAGAAGAGTCCTGGATACTTGGAGGAGTGGGCGGCGGGTGCAAGTCAACAACTTGCCGGCCCTTGGGCTCTCTCTCTCTCTCTCTCTCTTTCTACACTCGCTCATATCGGTAGCATAAAGTACACAAATAAATAAAAATATAAAAACGAGGGGACATCGAGGGGGTGTGGTTAAGCAAAAGAAAAACAAAATTAAGTTCAATGACACCCCAAAACAACAGCTCTCGGCCGTAAATTCAAGTTCCAAGTTGTTTCTGGTTGTTCTTGCTCCCCGTTTTCACGGGGAACCTCCATCAACGTCAAGTTGAGTTTTCCCCGGTATCCTTCATCCCGCACATCCCACCCCCTTTTGGGAAAAAGCAATGGGCGCGCCTCCAATTGGAAAACTTTTGTTACACTTTGTTTTCGCAGCTTTTCTTTAGGAGATAGGGAAAGGGAAGTTCGGAGGGCTAAGTGAGAAAAGCATGGAGCAATTTATAATTCAAAAATTTCGTCATTCGTTCAGTTTTCTTCCTTTTTTTTGTTTTTGCATTTCGAGTTTAGTGACCCAAACCTAAGCCCCAGTTTCCAACGATTGATAATGCCGTCGCCGATAGGCAAATTGTGAAAATATTGACAAAACAATTGTTTTCAATGGCACGCGAGGCCAGGTTGCTCTCATCCTCGCCAGTTCCTCATCAGCTCTTCTCCCTCCGTCCCTAATCCTCTTTTTTTCCACCCTTTTCCGATTGCTCGTGGCAGTTGTTTGTCTCAAAATTTTCTATTTATAACGCCGGCGATGAGGCGATGAGTTCAATGTTTGATTGGCCTCCGTTGAAGGGTAAAATGAACCTGTGGTGGACGCTTTTCCGCAAAAGGGGAGCAGAGTGTAGAACGAAGCATATTTTTGGGGCAAAGAGGGCGAGCCCTATAACTAGTGTTTATTTGCAAAATAATAATCACCTACTCCCAAGTTGGACAATATTTTATAGAAATTTATTTATTATTATTTATTATTTTGAAGAAAATAACTCCTGATACTGCGAAGATAATACACAAATCCTTAAGGATTGAAAACTCTGAGAAAGCGGTCTAAAACTGGGCTACAAACTATTACAAATCAATTTTTACTAAAAAAAATTAATTAATTAATTAAAAACAGCTCCTGATACAGAATTATATTTAAAGATGTTACATAAATCACTAGGATTTTATAGTCAAATTTGCACAAAATTGAAAAACTTCAAACCATTTAATTGCATACTTTTAGACACTTTTTTAAGCATTTTTAGATCCCTAACAATTTCAATAACACTCCCAAATATTTATACATATACATTTCCCCATCATCTAGTTTACTTTTGGCTTCCATTAAGCCACTAGGCATTATCATTTATGGCAATGTGACACTTGGAAAGCAGCACTTTACGTATCGGTCTGGCTTTTCGACTCATTACCATGCCATGGAGAGCCATAAATCGTCTGCCACCGTTGGCGCGGATTCCGATTACAGCTAATTGCTCGACTAACTGCACGTTGGATAGCCAAAAATAAACAAATAAACAAATGCACGGCATTAATCGCTTAAGTTATGTGCATTTGGCTGTTAATTTGTTTGCTCGCCACTTGCACGGGCACTAAGCCCACACAATTACACCTCCACATCCTCATTCTCCTACCATCAGTATCTGTAACTGTACCTGTACTTGTATCTGTATCTGTACTTGTATCTGTATCTGTACTTGTATCTCTGTCTCTATCGCTTGATTGTGGCAAGGTTGATCTGTCGAATTTTGACAGCTTTCCACGTTGTCTGTGGTCGTGCATAATCGAGCAGTGACAGGGTGTCGGGGTGACATGGGGTGTCAGGGTGGATTTTACATAAAGCCACCGCAAACAAAATGAATTTGTGACAGAAAATGTTATTATTAATTAAAACCGCGTTTCAGTGTCACCGCAAACAAGCGGAGATATAAACAAACAGCAAAGGGAACACATTAACATAAACAAACTTACGTGGCATATTGTTAATACAAGGAGGGTTTAATTTCGGGGAAAACGGGATGATTTCTAAAGTTCATTGTGTCAGAGGACAATCTTGTTTTCATTTGAAAAATACATTCTCACCAGCTTTTTATTAAATAAATTAAAAACAATAAACTTAAACTGATAAATATTCGTACTTAGAATTTAAAACGATTTAAAAGGATCAAACACCCTTTTTGTTTTGCTTTTTAATTCAGTATTGCAAAAAGTTAATCTCGATTTTTTTCCGCTCGCATAAACGCAGTAAATGGCAATTTGGTTAAGTTTATCGCTCATTAACAACAACGTCAACAAACAATCTGCAGGCATTCTCATCTCATTCATATTCATAGAATCTCTTCCCTGGCCTCGTCGCCCTTTTATCGCGGCTTACATACAGCTCTCGCTCTCGTCCGGCCCATACAATATTCATATACAATTCCAGCCAGGGCTGAGTTTTCTGCTTTGTCTTTTGTTTTATTTATAACATTTCTGTTTTTGTCTCTGCGCACATTTTTTTTTTCGCTCCTCTTGCTCTCAGTCTTTTTCATTTTTATCGCGCTTTTATCTAGTTTGTCAACGTTATCAGGAGGCGGCAACAACACAATATCAGCAGCACCAGCAGCAGCAATGGGAGCAGGAGCAGCAACTCCCTCCCATTCCCATCCTCTAAACCCTCCCCCTGTATGGTATATACCACCGCACTCTGCCCGCACCATGGTGACATGGCTGGTCGGATAGTCGGACGTATTAGATTTGACGCTTCATTATAATGATAGATCGTTGTGCGTTGGTGTATAACCAGAGCAACCAAACGGGCAACACACCGCGAGAAAGCCATGACGTTAATTAATGCTTATCATTTTACACAAATTTATCATAATTAAGGTGTAATTTAATACTTAGAAAAGCAGGTAAGACTCAAAGAATATTACTCGATTAACTAGAAAAAGTCAATTTACTCAAAAGATTTGTTGTACGTAATTATTGAATAATTTTATAATAAATTCATTAGTCGTAGAGAAGATATTTTTTTTTTTTTCTTTTTGTTATCCATTTTACTTTCAGTTTCCATAATTATTCTGCATTATAACGTTTACACAATTTGCCAAAATGCAGTTTCTCGAATACTTCAAGTCCCACAGTGCGTATGAGCAACTTGTAGCTACCTATTTTGAGGCAAAACCCTTCTTTTTTAATAATTATGTCTCCTATAAGGACATATTTTTAAAATATTTGAAGAATTCAAGTCCTACTTGGTTCCACATTGCGTATGAGCAATTTACAGCCACTTATTTAGAAAATAATTAGGTTCTCTTATAATAATATATTTTAAATTTGATTCAAATAATTAGGTTTTCCTATAATAATACATCTAAAATATATTTAAAGAGCTTTTAAGAACATCACATTCAAATATTTCAAGCCTACTTGGGTCTACACTGCGTATGAGCAATTTATAGCTACTTTTTCCGAGATAAAACCTTCGTTTTGCTAACTAAACCAAACTTGAATGCCTAAATCTTTCATATCAGCATACTACCAAGCAATTTTGGCAAGTGTTTCCTGTCCCTGATAGTTGTTTAATTTTCAGCGTGGCCTACGCTGCGTATGCGCGACTTTTATTCAGTTTTGCAGTCGCGCGTTGGCGGCTGCTAAATAATTAATGAGCAGCCTCAAGTGGTAAAACGGGTGAAGTGGAGAGGGAGAAAGGAGGGAGAGGAGAGAGACAGCGAGTGGAGCAGGATGGCGATGTCAGCATAATGAGCCCAGCACGCACACACACACACCCACGCACGCTAATTGTCCTTTCTGGCTCGTGTCCTTTAATGCCTTAATTGTGTTTGAGCGATTGAAACTAGCAGCGGCCTTTGAATGCCACTCGAGAGGAGAGCGCGGACAGCTGACAGCAGGGGATGGATGCAGCAGTCAAGTGGGATAATTGCATATCAGTGGTGCAGCTGATGCCCCAACTTGATAAATGCCTCGAGTGGCAACTGAAACAGGACCTAATCACCCGCGGATGCTGCCGACTGACGGAGACAAGTGGGAGAATCAGAGAATCACAAAACAGAGAAACACAGAGAGAGAAGCTTAGAGCGCTTTGCTAATTGGAAGAACGAGCTGATGTGATAGCTGCGATGCTGCTCATTAGCTTTTTGCAGTTCCTCCGCATCAAGTGTATTCCTCAGATTGGCCATAACCTGATTACGAACTGCACTAATTGCCATTGTATTGGTTTTTTTTTTCTCCGAAGATACATTTTCAATTGATAACTGGACTCTTTGGCAAAGAGTCTTTGCTAACTTGACTACCACTTAATTGCCGCTAAATTTCGAGTTATTGCGTTGGCAAATTAATTTAAAGATGTGTCTGTTAAGCTAATAAAATTATAAACTACTGAGTTGGCAAATTAAATGCGATTTAATGTAATTTATGTTACCAAAATATATAAAGAGAAATTTAATTAGGCTGCCTAGGGTCTTTTATAATCATAAAACTATAAAATATTTATATATAAAGTGAGTTAATTGATTTTCGTTAAAAATTTAAATCTATTGTTAAAAGGTTTCTGTTGCCAATTATTGAAATTTTTGGAGTTATATTAAAGCTGTAATAAAATTGAAGATTAGTTTATTATTAAATAAATACAATCTCTTTATATCAGTCTAAGTAAATTGAATCTTTGACATTTCTTTTTATTTATTCTCTTAGGCTTACTTGAATTACTTTGTCTTAAGTCATATGGCAAGTAGTATCTTGGAAATCTCTAGAAATTTGTGGACCCAAGACAACATGAAAAGCTGTCATAGATCGTAAAAATTACGTTTCAATGTAAAGTTTTCCATTGTTTTCAAGTAATTTTCTTATCTGTTTTTGTTTTTCGCATGAAACCTTTGTATTAGTTATATTTTCAGATGCATTTGTTAAAGTTAATCTTTTTTTCTAAATATATAATTAACTTTGAAATGTATTTAAAAATTATTTCCCTTTTAAGGAAGCATTAAGTTCTTTAAAGAATTTAATAATCCTGTTTATAAATACAGAAAACCTTTTTTCGTTACCCCTAGATATTTTTTGATTTACCAGATAATAAACCCCTCTTTATCCAAAATCTTCTTCTCAGGATCAGGGAATTCCTGTCAATTCAACCATTTGGAGACCGTTTCGCGTGATTCACGCGCGACCCAGTGAAGCGTTATCTCCGCGGGTCTCCGGTTTCCACTGCCAGCTACACTACGAGAGTATCTCAAAGATTTCCAGATACGCGCCTCGCCATGCCTCGCCATGCGCTCGCTGCGAGTTCAAGTACAACCGGCGACAGCGACTAAAAAATAAAGCAAAGCAAAATAAAGGCAAAAATCATTGACAAAGCACCCCACGTTCCCGCCACACAGAGATCACTAGGCTCACAACTATCGACAGAAATCTTTCGAGTTTTCCAAAGCCAAATCCAAATCGATATACATATTTGAACTTGAAAAGGAACGGAGAATGGGAGCAACAAATAATTCAGTTCAGTTTCGATTTCGGTATTGGTTTTCGGTGGAAACTTAAATAGAAATGGCCGACTTTTGCTTATAAACAAGCAACACACAAAGGGGGCATTTTTGGCATTTTGGGGGGCAGGCAAACACAACATTTTTCGGCACAATTTTCAATTAGCGGCCGAGGAAAAATGCTGTGAAAAAAAGAAGATGTTGAACAAATAAATTGAATGGAATTGTATTTTGATTTAATTTTGTGTGTGCGAGAAATCGAATGCCCCCTTCCCCAGCCGACGACTTCCTGATAAATCTCCCAAAAAACGAGAACAAAAAAAGGTTCTTTCGATTCACAGTCAGTTACCTGAGTTACCTGTGCGCGCACAGCCAAAGTTTTTGACTTTCAGATGAAAAGTTTTTATTTTCGAGTCACTCTGGCTATTTGAATTTCGTAAGCGGCGAAATTTCAATTACAGATTTTGCACCCGCCGGCAAAGGAGGACGAACTCAAACTCGAACTGAAACTGGAACTCGAACTCGAGGCACTCTTCACCACAATGAACTTGTGGGCTTGGGTTAAAAATAGTCTTGCTTGGGTTTTCTTTTAAGTTTAAGTTTTAGTTTTTAGATTTGAACTAGCTTAGGTCACACGCACACGACTGCAGATGCGGATTCTGTGGACCCGGAGAGGGTTGAGCTTCCTCCAAAAGGCAGCGCGTTACGGGGCACAGAGACTGCTTTTACGGCGGACACGACCGAACGCTTCGGCGGACGACGAATGTCTGGTGGGGAAAATCTAAGTGGAAATCTCAATGCTGCCCGAAATGCAAAAAATGAGAGCCAGCAGCAGCGATATAGGAAGCTCCTCTCTGGGGCTCTTGCGAGCTCTCACTCGGTGTGTGTGTGTGTGTGTGTTGTTGTGTGTGCGAAGGTGAGCTACTGTTCTACAGTGTTTTCTTTTATTATTTTTTTTTTTGCTTTTTGTTTTTATTTTTTCTGTTTCTGTTTTTTTGGTTGCTTGCAAAATGTCAAATTGTAAATAAACGAAAAATGCCCCGAAAAAACTGTTATACAAAACCGGCAGGGGCGGCGTTTGGGTTTCATTTATGAGGGGATCCCCTCAGTTTGAAAGTAAAGAACTTTGACATGACCTACTGACCTTTGCTTCAAAGAAGTTTTTGTGAATTTGAATAAACGCAGTCTCTTGTTGCTTTAAAGGGAATAATCTCTTCGCGGAAAGGTTACTCAACCGAAAAAGGCCAAAAGGGATTCATTTTTAAGCTGATCAAATATAATTACAAAGAATTATACGATTTTAAAAATATATACGTAGGGTCATAAGGATTTAGTAGTTACATTATATAGCTTTGAATATTTTATGTCATGTTATGTAACAATAATACTTTTTTTTAATTAAAACTAAAATTCTTTAAAATTCATTAATATAGATTTTTAGAAAATTTTAATCCATTGATATAATTGTTCAAAAATTTGTAGTTATTTCCTTTCCTTTAATTATAAAATAATACCAAATAAATCTTAAAATAATCGAATTAACGTTCGCACCTTAAAATTTTAATTCTAAAACTTGAAGTAAACATTTATTTTTGTCGTATTTAATGCCGTTTAAATTCTAATTATTTTTATTACTTATTTTTCATATATATTAACTATACTTTCCAGGGATTAACTCTGACCTTTGCCACAATTTTCGCCTTGTATTAACCATATCATTAATCCCACTCTCAAAACCCCTCCCATTTTTCAGCACCGCCTCTGGGCGTGCGAATTCGTGGGAATCCCTTCCCCACCCCCAATTTCCTTGCCGAAGAATGCTACCCGGAAAATGTTATACAAGAGCTTTTGCCATGCCACACACACATACTTCTCTCTCTTCAACCGCTTTTCTCCGAGAAGTTCTCTCCGCGGAAGAAGCTCTCTCTCCGTCTCTCTGCGCCGACAGGTTTTGTTTTTGTTTTGGGAAAAGCGTCGTCGTTCGCGGCGAAATGTTCATGTTTTGATAAGAGGAAAGCGGCCACCACTCCTCCCCCTCGGCTTTTTAGGGGGAGGGCAAGTCAAGCGGGGAGTAATTTTCAAATAAACAAGCCAGTCGAGCAACAAAAGGGGGGATGGCCAAGGCAGCCCCATGCCCCTGGCAGCCAAGAATTGTGATAATAGTTGCTGAATAGTTTTGGCAGAAGCCTAGGAAGTGGGGAGGAGAGGGTTGGATGCACGACAACTTTTACGTGGACATCGCCTAATCAGCATCTAAAACGGCCAGAAAATCAAATTAAAATTGCCAATCGGGGCCATGTTTGTGTGTGCCTCAATTTGAATTTGAATTTCGGCTTGTTTGCCGCTGCCAATGCAGCCAAGAATTTTTATATATATTTATTTATTTTTAATGCCCTGCCATACGCCGTACGTGAGTACAGCGTCAAATTGTCCGGACTCGGAACGCGCGCATGTGCCACAAAAAAAAAAATAATAATAGAGGAACAAAGGCAATCGAAAACAGGAAGGGACAGTAGATATAGAAAGGTGCTGACTCGTCCAATACCCTTGTTGGCCAACTGTTTGCACATCGAATAACGTGATATTCAGCGCGAATTTTGGTCTTAGTCATTTTGATTTTTTGGGCTATCATAGGTTACGCAACTCCAAAGGCTTCTATACTTCATTGTTATATCACAAAGTTAAGTTTACTTTAATTTATCTGTAAAAAGTCAGGAAGTCAGG
>JAEIIJ010010974.1:0-27050 GCA_018904815.1 Drosophila ogumai | reverse complement strand
ATATTAATAAATAATATGTAAATTGCTTTGATGGAACACTATTAGTACATTTTAAAATATTAAAATAAACAAATTAGCAATTGATTTACTTAAGATAAAAACGTATTCCCGTGATAACTTTCTCTTAAATAACATTAACTTAACTTCCTCCAATGCTCAAAAAGCTTAAAAAAAGTGGCTCTTAATATTTTCATGCAAATTTGTTATGTTTAATAAATTCTAGGCTGTTTTTCCATAAAAACATTTGCAATCAAGCAAACATGGGCAATGCATTTTAATTAATTTCTAAAATGTATTTTAATTGCCATTGTGTCTAAAAAATAACGCTATCCTTTTTCAATTGCGTATTCAATTTCAATTAATGTCGACATTATGGTTTCTAACAAATTAATTACTTAATTTTACTTTCCTTCCTATGCCATTTATTTTAAATTCAATAAATTCCTGAAATTCCTGAAAATACTCTGCCTCTCTAGCCACCGAAATGTGCACTCAATTACAAATCGATAAATTACAGAAATGCAGCAGCAATTGACGTCAAGTTGGCCTTTCTCGTTTAGAATTTCAGGAATTTGCATGAGAAATGCTACCCTCCTCCCCCTTCTAGTGGCATTTCTGGGTGTGAATTATGCTCCTGGCTGATGCATTTTCCACTTTTCCTCAGAATCTGTGGTTTCCCCATGCCCGCAGCGCCAAATGTAACGAACATCATTCCCATTCCCGAGTTCGGATTGCGAATGGCAAAAAACCATCTGCAACAGCTGCTGCTGCCAAGGGGCACTCAAATTAAGCGACATTTAATGTCACACCCCCTGGAGCCTTGGATCCTTGGATCCCGGGATAAAGGGGTTCTTGGGGGCTGGCAGAATGAGGAGCGAACAGCTGTTTGCCTCCAAAGTTGGCCAAGCGGCTTGTGCGGGCTGTGTGCCCGTATGCAAAGGATGCTGTCGGCTTGTGGATACCACAAAAATGTAAAGCATCCAAAAAGAAGCAAAGGAAGCCGTGTAAGGTATGTGATGAAGGCGCAGGAGGAAGGATGTAGCCAGGTGCAACAGCTGCGGTTAGTTTGCCGATGGTCGAATGAAGCTCCAAGTCAAAGGTGCAAGATGAGACCACCTGTCTAGCCTTTTTATCCACACCGCTTTAAAAGTGCACAGTGAAAAAATAATTGAAAACATATATCTAGCTAAAAAGTATATAACTATTGTAAACATTAAAAAAATTATAAATATACATTCCTAAAATAACATTGAATGACATTTTTAATAAGAAGTTTCTGTTAAGTTGCGAGTGAGTAAACAATTTTGCAAGCATCAGGCTGTATTATTTTTAAATTGAAACATATAATTGTTAAATATAAATATTTAAAAGATATTTTGGTCGAAGGAACTTTGCCTCATCTTCTTGGAAACTTTATTCATTATATTATATTCATTTATTATATGGCTTAGTTAACTTTTGCTAAAATCTTTTCTCAGTGATCTTCATTTTCTTCCCTTTCCTTGGGTAGTTTTCCCCTTCTCTATCTGCTTTTCTTTGCCTTTTCCTGCCTGAATTTTTTTTCCTTTTTCTTGTCGCCTGCCAACAACGTAGTCATCCTCGTTCTTGAGGTCCTGTGCCTCCCTTTCTCAACTGCGGCATCATTTGCAGGCAATTGCCAACGAACACTTTTCACCCCTCTCCTCTGTAATTTTTCCCATCTTTTTTTTCCGAAATGTTTGCCCCCCAAGTGTGAGTGTTTAAAAATTTTATTGCAACGCTCATTTTGTCTGTCCAGGCTTAGGTAAACTGCAGCTGCTTGGGGCAGGGGAAACTATGTGATGATGGCTTCTTTTCTCTGAGCTTCTCCGCCTCTTTTGGCTGTCTCTATTGCCGTCTGTCCCTGGAGGCCAAGGCTCTGCAAATTTTTAGTATGTGTGTGTGTCCATAGAAATGCTTTTCGAGATAAATGGAATGGCTTTTTGTGCAATAGAAAGTTGAGAATTGTCTAGGTGGGCATTTATTTAGTTGGAGATGTAAGCCAGATTTTATACAGGTTTTTATGGGGGTCGCCAAGGGTGTTTTGAGTTTAAATATATATTTAGAGTGGAAGAATTTATATGTTTAGGGGTTTTTAAGGGGTTTGACAAATATGTAAATAGCATTAAAAGATGTAAGTGTTACTAAATATAATACATAAAATACATGTAACATTTTCATATTTAAACTATAAGAAACTGTATGCTATTTTAAAATAAAATTTCTTCTAATTAAGATTTCCGTTTAATTTTTTGCTTTGGAATATCTGCTGTAAACTACATAATTAACCCATTATATATTAAGTGTCCAAGAAAATTCCTGTTTATATATTTATCTTCCTAAATCTCAGCTCTTTCTCGGTGCCTAATTTCTGGAATAAATTCAATTTACTGCATTATTTCCTTGAGTGAAATCGCTTTATAAATTTGATAATTACAAGATTTTCTTCTTACAACTTGGGCTAATTCAATTCAGAATATCTCCCAGCTTAACTTCTGCTTAATTTCCCTCGTCTTCTAACCCATTAAATTCAAATAAATACAGCCATGTACGTGTCGTAGACAGAGATATCGTAAATATATAAACACGTTCGCATCGCTTATACACACATCTAACTGCAGTTGAGTGGCATATATAGTATTTGGCTACAGATTTCCCCTAAATTGCGAAATTCATATTGAAAGCCGGCGGAAGGAGGGGCTCAGAGAGGGGAGCGGGGAGCACTGCTTGCCGTAAGGACACTTGGGAGCTCACACAGAGAAACAGAGAGCGAGAGTGAATGAGAGTGAGACGGTTGGATGGGCTCTCGCTGGCTGTTTGTGTCGTTTGTGTGCGCCAACATTGCGTATACGTAATTTGCCGAGACTGTTGCCAAAGTGGCATTTTGAATTTATGCCGCCACTTGAGGCGAGTGTGGCAAGCCCAGGGTGAGTGTTTCTGTTCTTATATGAGTTATATATATACATATCCGAGTGTGTTTGTGTGTGTGTTTCTGCTGCAAAGAGTGCGCTTTATTTTAAATTAAATATGCAAATACTTACTTCTGGCACCCACATCCCTTGCTTATGCCACTTTGCCCGCTTCATGCTTTCTTGCTAGTCCTGCGGATTCTGCTTTTGCTTTTGCCGTGCTGCTTGTGCTGGAGCCTGTCTCCTGCAGACAGGCAAACATAAATTATTGTAAGCAGATGAAATATTTGTGGATGAATTTGTTGCAGCTGCCGAGTGCAGTCATCGGACATTGTTCACTCTCTCTCTCTCTCTCTTTCTCTGGCCCTGTTTTCCATTTTTCTGCTGATTTATTATATTCAAGCGAGAAACTTTAAGCTGCACACCAAAAATATTTTCAATAAAAAAAAGCATGAGCTTTATTATAACCCCTGGGAAAATGAGATTTATTTTTAACTCTTTTGAAAAAAAAAAAACCAACTTTTGCCAACTTTTGGATTCATGAATAAATATTTTTTAGAATTTAAACTAACTGAAATACATTCAAGGTTTATTTTAAAAATATTTATTTAATAGTTTAGGCATATTTTCAATGTTTTATTTATACATTAAGCTGCATGCACGCCTTATATTATTTTTCCGAGTGCATAACAGAAGAGGAGGTTATAAAAAAGGCGGGAATAGCAGGGCAACGGGAACACACACATACCCATACACACCCATGATGTCCTCGGTGGAAAATGAAGCTGGCAATTTTATCATTTTTCACTTTGGTAAACAAACACAAAGGGTGAATTGTGCGGGGGGTGCGGCGGCTGAGGGGTTTAAGGAAAATATTGTGGCTTTTGTTGTGGCAACCTTAATCGCCCAGGCCCCCCCGTTTTCTGCTGCTGCTATGTCCCACCTCCTCTCCTCTGCGATCGAATGTCATTCAAATTGTAATTTCTGCAGCTTCCATCGTCGGAGAACAATCGATAAAAAAGGATAAAGCAAAGAGCAACAATGCAGGGATAACAATGGAGCAAAAGCACAAAAAGGATAGCACAGGGAGAGGTAAAAAGAGCGGGGAGGTGATAGAGCAGGAAAATTCAGGAGAAAAGCGAGGGCAGACAGTCAAAAGCAAACAATAAACAGCAAAATCATTCCCTGCATTCCCCTTGGAAAAAAAATCAGCCATTGTGCAATAACAGCACGTTTCGAAATTGTAAAATCCCATCCAAGGAGAAGCCAGAAAAGCTTGAGTTTTGAGAGGAAAACAACTTGATCTTTTTAAAAAAGAATAAGGTTATAAAAGGTAATATTGAGATCAGTTTTCATAGCATATTCTTTCTGTATAATTAAATAATCGTAAGTACTTATGTGATAATGTTAATGACACCTGGAAAAATCAATTCAGACCTGCTTATAGCCATTGTGCACTGTACCCCCAGGCTGGGGACATGAAATTTTCATTTGGCTTTAAGTAGCCCTCGGCTAATAGGCCAAGTTTGCTCGCTCTGCAAACATTTGCCCAGCACTTTGGCGAGGCTTAGCTCCGCTCTGCTCTGCTCAGCTGTGCCATCCTGCCAGCCTTGTGCTAATGAGCGAACAAAGGACTCAGGAGGGGCGAATCTCCTTTATTACGAGGCTGAATTTCGAAACTCAGCAGGTCTCTTTTGAGTTGTTTGTCAAAATTAACGTAGACGGAAATTGGGTCCCCAAAAGGACCCCTCACTCGTTCCCCACATGGGTCAGATGCAGTGCACGCCCGAGGATATGGCTCTCAGGCCGGATTTAATCATGATCCGTAGTTACGTCACCTATAAGGGTTTTCCGGCAGACTATCTGAACAACTATGATATAGCCTTGGCACTGAGTAGCTTCAGGGTTGGAGGTGTGCTGAAGACAAGCACAGGAAAAAGTATTCCCGCAAGCGAAATGAAGTTGTGTTTTAGCGAAAAGATGGGTAAGGCTTGGGGTAAAAATGAAATTTTTATATTTTACTATTATCTTGTATACAGGTAAAATCTGTATCTTTCAGACATTTATCTGATTAAATTTATGGTTTATAAATACGATTTTGTCAATCTATTTTCTGGCATTTTGTCTGCACGCTTAAAATCAATTTATTCCGCCTCACAAAGCTCATCAAATATAGATATCTATCAACAGACAAGTCGGCATGAAAATATCAAGTATACGCCTGCTTGTCGCAAGTAATTGATTTCGTAAAGGAAAAAATCGAACTCATTTATTATTTAATAGAATGTAAACGAAGCAATTGTATTGTATACAAAATGTGTAAATAATTTATTGCAGGCTTATATTGAATATGTTTCTTTTAGAGAACAAAATTGGTAACTGCACAAAAATTACTTACTTTTATTAGGTAATTAGGCTTTTCTTTCTAATACATATACTTGTATATCTTTCTTAATCTATTTCTTTGTAAAAAATAATTATAATTCCCATTCCCATTTTATTTATTAATCATAAACTAGAAACTAAGCTGGCTTGAAGCAAAGATCCTCACTAAATTGAATTTGCAGCATTGATAGATCTTAATCCAAAGCTAAGCTCTTTTAATTACTTTTATTTAAAAGTCATTAAGTAACTTTTGATAAAGGAATTATCCTGATGTGCCTTTTTGTCCTTTGAGTGCTTTGGGTCTCAGTCACTTAGGGCATTTATGTACAAGTGCCGCCTACCTGCGCTCCTTCTCTCATATTTTCTGCCCCAACTGTCAAAAGTCAGCCTCATCAGTCATTGCTGCTTTCTCTCCCTGGAAGCTTTCACTTGACATTTATCATCACCCATCATCCCTGTTGCCCAGGATGCCCATCATCTATATCCTTGCACGTCGCGTTTTAACCTTCAGAAGGCATTTTCATTTAGCGGCCTTCTCCTTTCGCTTTGTTTGTCAGCTTGCCACGCTTTTCTCTGTTTTTTTTTTGTGACTTTTCCAGCGATATTTTTTGCACCCTCTCGTTGGTGCTTAATTAAAACCGATTAGCAATTCCTGTTCAGCCAAAGGTCGTTTGGTGCAGCGCCATTAAGTATGCAATGGAAATACTTTAATTATACTAATAACCAGGCTTAAAGCGAGAAAAGGAAAATAGAGCTAAAAGCATGGCAAAATAGTCCTAGAAAAATGTAACTTTTCATTGTTGGCACTTTGGACTTTTCAGGCATTTTTCTGCGCCCAAGAATATACGTATTTATATCGCCTCGTCCAAATCAAACGGAAGTCGTTCGTTTCGCGCGAAATATGAACAAGTTGGGAATGAAGTGGACAGAGGGGAAATGCGGCATGGGGGGGACCCGTGGAAATACGAAAGAAATTGGTAACGAAATGAATTCGTTTTCGAATGTCAGGCACGCAAACTTTGCCTACGATATTTGGCCACTAACCACACCAACCTCCTCCACGCGAAATTCTATTATTTTTTCCCTTTTTTTTCTACTTTTTATTTATATATTTTTTCGCTGGTAACCTTCCCCCTTGGATACCCACTTTTCTACCCTAACAAAAAACCACAATTGGTCTGGGGTTCGTTTGCACGTTACTCGTTTTGCGGCTCAACTTGGCTCGTTGTTTTTTTTTTAGTTCTGCGGTCCCTCCTGGCCGAAAGCAAGTTGAGTTTTTTGCTCCTGGCTTAGCTGGATTTTGCGGTGCGTAGCGGGAGCCCGGGTTTAAGTGATCTGGCATTGCATTTCACCGGGGTTAACTAGCCAGGTTTATCTGACTTTTCCATGGGGTTAATTTTGGTTTAGTTTCCGGAGTGGTTTCTGGCTGGCAGTGTCTCTTATATTTCATTAGTACTGGCTTTGCTGGTGGTTTTCGTTGCTGATTTTTACATAAATTCGTTAAGCTTTTCGTTGGGTATTTGCCGTAAGAAATGAGAGTATTTTAATAACTTTACATAAAGTTATAAATACTATAATGCCTCCTAAATTGCAAATTAAGTTAAAAAACAGTTGGATTTTCTTTGTTTATTTTGCATAATATATCCTATTAGTATTTAAATTTTTTTCACGTTTATGTTATCATAAGGCATTTTTTAGATTTAAATCTCTCAAACATCACCCAGGTTCTTAATTTAAATTATAGTTTTTTTATATAATAAAAAGATGGCATACAAATCTTTAACTAACTTAGTTTTCCAGACTCTACAAATCGCTCATAGTTTATATTTTTCCATGAATATTTTAACAATAATTTCCTAGGAGTCCTTGAGCAGTTTCCACTCATTTCTCCTCTTGAAACAAGCAACTTAGCATACAAAATTCAAGTGTTTCTTATTTATGGGCCTTGGAGTTATCCTCTTTGTCTTTCCTTTTTTCCGCTTAACTTTTCATGCGGCGAAGAGTCAAAGTTGGGACACCAACTGAAATACTGAACTGAAATAATAGCAAATGAAAGTTTTTCACTTATTCAGATGGCGGAGGAAGGGTGTTACTACAGGGTTAAGCTTTCAAGGAAACCAGGAAAATAGGGGGAGTGAAAATTGGGGCGTTTGCTGTCGATTTCCAGCCTGCGATAAGCGACAAACAACGCATTAAATGTCGTTTTTCCCTGGATATTTTCGTCTTGGCATTGGTTAAGTCATCAAAAATTGAAGTGTAATTGATTGGTTGTTGTTCATGACAAGGATAGCGGTAGGAGGATTATTCGGCATTGACGTAGTCGCCTGGCCAAATTACTAATTTTAAACGCCATTGGAAGTCGCCTTGCTAGCTTCCATCCTTCTGATGGATGAAAAGCCGTCGCGGCGGCTTGATGATGACAACGGCAAACAGTTGACATGACGGAAAAGTTTCCTCAAACTTTGCCCATTAAACTCAATTACCAGAAAAGTTGGCTCCTAGTTAAGAGACGCCTCCGCGGATAAGAAAAAATAATAATAAGTAATTGGGGTCATTGCTTTCTTTTTGCCTTTCTTTAACCAGGATTATATTTTCAGTTGAGCTTAAATTAATTAAATTCTATTCACTCCGTTACCCTTTCAGGCATCTCATCCCTTTCGTCCTGCGGCGATCCGGAACGCCTGCCAGAGCTGCCGCCCCTGGACGAGCAGCGTCTGCAGCGAGCCGCCTTACATCTGCAGCAGAAGCTGATCCTGCGCGAGTGGCTCCGCGAGCACCGGCTCCAGCATCACTACCAGCGCTTGCTGGCCGTGGAGGTGGCCTCACTGGAGGACGTCTACTGGCTGGAGGATTCGCGGGCGAGCAAGATTCTCGGCAAGGACTGGCAACTGTGGTCCGGGGCGCGACAGAATCTGCCCACGTCCAAGGCGCAGCTGGACGCTTTGAAGGCACAGCTCTGGTCGACGGTGGTCAAGAGCAGCCAGCATCAGGACGCCTGGACATGGGGCGGCATGCTAGTCGTCTCCGTCTCCGTAGCCGGCCTCGTCACACTGGCTGCCATGACGCAGCCCTCGCTGGCCCCAGAGGTATGCAGTTTCTTATAAAACTTCCTGAATTTTCTTTAAAGATTAGCCTCCACTCCTACTCCAGGCCCGTCACTCCCTGCTGCAGTATGTCACTGGGAAATATCTGCTGCCCGCCAACTGCAAGGTGCAGTGGGACTGGAAGGATCCGGCCCGCGTTGGCGGCACCATGTGCTTCGTGGTGCGCTTCTTCCAGCGCAACGGCCAGCCCTACCCCATCTGTGATACGGACCAGTTCTTTGTCGAGGTCACCGAGGGCACCCGCAAGGTGGTGACCATCAGCGAGCTGGGCTCCTCCACCGATCCCAATAACGCCAATATCGCCAAGGTGAAGTTCACGGTGCGCACGGCGGGTCAGTACAAGATTTCGGTGTTGATTGGTGCCAGCCACATCGCCGGATCGCCCTTCTTGCGATCCTTCCTACCGGGAGCCATCGACGCCCGGCGTTCGCGGTTCATTCGCCCGGCCAGCACGGTCATCTGCTGTGCGGGAGCACCAACGCTGATGCACATCGAGCCGCGGGATGAGTTCGGGAATGCGTGTCTCTTTGACCAGAACCAATCGGATGAGGCGCTGCAGGTGAGAAGAGGGGAGATCTGGGATTAAATGTGAAATGTGTATTCACCATTCCTTGTTTAGGGCTATCAAGTGGCTGTGTACGACCTGCATGGCGTTGCCGTGGAGAAGCTGCAGCATGCGATTGCCTTCGCTTACGACAGGGTCAACTCGCGGGTCTCGGTGACCGCTCTCTTTCCGGAGCCCACCTGCCTGAGGGCCGTGATCAGTTACCGGGACCAGCAGCTGCCCAATGGGGACTTTGACATCATCGTGCTGAGCAGTGAGTTTTAGTTTAGGAAACGTAAACTCCAACCTCATATAATTTCCCTGCCAGGCAGCGACACCACCTTGGTGCACAAGAACATTGCCTCGCGGAAACACAACATCTGCTACGAGGCCAAGCTGCTGAGCATCTTCGGTGTGGCCAAGAACAAGCCGAGGAAGGTGCTCTGCTATGTGGGACCCAAGCAGGTGAGTAATCAGCGCCGCTGAAACCCATTGGGATCGAGGGAAATGTGAGAGGGCTCAGAACTCCCTGATCTTTCAGGTGACCATCAAGGAGATGATACTCAAGTTCATTCCCAAGAGGATAGCCACCTTTCGGCTATGTCCCTCGACCAAATTCCATTTCCTGCCGCAGCTGGTCTCCCAGCTGCACGGCCCTGTTTTCATTATCGACGACGGAGCCCAGCCCAAGATCGAGTTGGCCTCCAAGGATCGCAATATCATAGCTGCCACCTTCACCCACTTTCTGCTGAAGAACATTGGCGGCTCGGAGACCTTCAAGGATAAGCAGGACTTTTTCTATCACGAGGTGCGCAAGTTCCATGCCAGCTACTACCACGAGAAGATGGCTCTGAAGGTGCAGCGGGACAAGATCTTGGAGAGCAGCATGAAGGCGGCCAAGGGCTTCTCGGTGTCCGATTGGTGCGGCAACTTCGAGGTCACATTCCAGGGCGAACAGGGCATCGATTGGGGTGGCCTGCGCCGCGAGTGGTTCGAGCTGGTCTGCAGTTCCCTCTTCGATGCCCGCGGCGGACTCTTCTGCACCTTCCACGACAAGCATCAGGCTCTCGTGCATCCCAATCCCACGCGTCCCGCCCATCTCAAGCTGAAGCACTTTGAGTTCGCCGGCAAAATGGTGGGCAAGTGCCTGTTCGAGAGTGCCCTGGGAGGAAGCTACCGCCAGCTGGTCCGAGCGCGCTTCAGTCGCTCCTTTCTGGCCCAGCTCATTGGGCTGAGGGTGCACTATAAGGTAAGCTACTATAGGGTTCAAGGACGTCTTCATTGATAACTTTCCTGTTTCCCACAGTACTTCGAGCAGGATGACCCTGACTTGTATCTGTCCAAAATCAAGTACATCCTGGACACTGATCTAGATGCCACGGACACCCTGGAGCTATACTTTGTGGAGGAGATGTACGACGCCAGCAGCGGGCAGCTGAGCAAGACCATTGAACTGATTCCCAACGGGGCCAGGACTCGCGTGACCAATGCCACCAAGAACCAGTATCTGGATTCCCTGGCCCAGCAGCGTCTGTGCAACAATGTCAAGGATGAGGTGGACAGCTTTCTCAAGGGTCTCAATTCCATAATACCAGATAATCTTCTAAGCATTTTCGATGAGAACGAACTGGAGGTGAGCTAGATTCAGTGAATCCCTTTAACTTTTAGTTTATTTATTACTTTTTTTGGCAGCTACTGATGTGCGGCACCGGTGAGTATTCCATCAGCGACTTCAAGTCGCATCACATTGCCAATGGCAACTCGGCGGAGTTCCGGCGGGTTCTGGCCTGGTTCTGGGCCGGCGTCAGCAACTTTAGCCAGACGGAGATGGCCCGGCTGCTGCAGTTCACCACGGGCTGCTCCCAGCTGCCGCCGGGTGGCTTCCAGGAGCTGAATCCGCAGTTCCAAATAACGGCCGCCCCTACATTTGGCAACCTGCCCACGGCGCACACCTGGTGGGTGAAGTTCTTCCCCCCCTTGGGAATTTATATTTTTTTACCAAAAGAAAACTTTTTCGATTACCAACCAACAGCTTCAACCAGCTGTGCCTGCCGGACTACGAGAGCTACGAGCAGTTCGAGAAGTCGCTGCTGCTGGCCATAAGCGAGGGCAGCGAGGGATTCGGAATGGTCTAGGAAGTAGAGGCTGGAAGGAGGGGGTGCAATCTCTTTGGTTTTTGTCTGCTACGCTACTATGTTCCTCTCTCTGTGCGCTTTAAATGTCAGATGCTAGAAACCTAAGTGAAACTAGTCCGTAAGGCCGCCTAGTGATAATCGCAATTAAATTCACGTCCCCTGAGTTGCATTGCTGCTAGAAATACTAAACCCTAAGCAATAATAATCGCGGATTAGCCGGGCGTAGCGAGTCTCTTTATAGTTTTTAGATCGAGTCGAGGAGCAAAGATTTAAACTGAGTATATATATCATCATCAAAAGGAATGTGATAATTGTATTATAAACTAATGCAACCTAAGCGTAATGGGTAAAACTTTTAAACTAAACTAAAGCCAGTAAAACCAAAAACTACTCTAGTAACACAATTTGTTAGTTGCAAAGAGAAACCCTTAAAGCTAACGAAACCCCAAGAAAACCTTGTAGTATATTGTATGAAACTAATTAATTGTAAACAGAGAAACCCCAAATAGTCACGAAAGCAATGTTTATATGCATTTCTTCTAACGAACAAGAAACCAAATATACATACATATATTATATATGGCCAAATCGTGGCACAACTCTCCCAAAAACTTTTCCCCTTATAAGCAATATGTGGAAGCAAATGTTGAATCGTAGTTTTTAAATGTTGTTGAAAAGCGCAAAGCAAAAATCAAAGACGTCATACAATTTAATAATTAGTAATTGTAATGGAATTGTAAGTAGTTGTTGAGAAAACTCTATAAGCTTATATCAATCGAATGGGAACGAGGGATGGCAGGTTCAAAATGGTTAAAACTAATAAAAATTCAACTGTTTAGAACGGAGTTTACATGGTTGTGTTTGATTTGGAAAACTTGTGGTGCTTGGCTTGTATTTTGGGAAATACTTAAAATGTTTCAGCTTACAAATTTACTTTGATTTTTAATTAACTTTTTACTTGTAGGGTAGATTTTGAAGTGAATTAGTCTTATCAAGCTCTTATTTTTAAACTCGCGACTTGAAATCATAAGAAATTAAATTAAAACTGAATTTTCACCTAAAACATCCCTCTTTAACACATTATACAATGCACTTGCCAAAATTAAGCACCTTTAAACAAGCTTATAATGCTCTGGTTAATTGCACCAGCTAATATTTATATCTCTGCCAGCCAAAGCCGCCACACAACTTTCTTCGTGAAGGTCCCCAAAGGTCACCTGTGGAAATGGTGGAAAGCCAATGAACTCGCCAGAGGGTTACGCAAGTGGTGTTTCTGACTTAACCAAAGTGTCCACTGTGGAAAAGTGGCATATCTGTGAACTGTACCTCACTTTGTGGTCTATTTCACGAGTCTTTATATGAACATATCTCTGTATATATATATTGTACTATCCAGAGTGAGAGTTGGGAGGAGCGTGAGTGTCAAATCAACAATTTCTAGGCGGCACAACAACGCGTGCTCAGCCATCCCGTCAATGCGCCTAAATTCATGTGTGTGCCAGTGCGTTTAAACAATTATTAGCGACTAATTAGAGTATGGATAGCATAGGAAAGGGCCTCAGATGAGTGCGGTCGAAGGAGAAAGTGGATTTTACCTAGAAGTGTGCACAGAAACTGTCACTTTCTAGAGGGGCACACGCGCCAAGACAAACAAAAATGGTAATAATAATCTCTCCGGGCAGGGTCAAAAACAGCATCTTCATCTGGCATGGGTAATTGTATCTCTGAGGTTGGAGCCACCGGAGCTGAAAGTGAAATCTAAGAACCACAATAAAGTACATCAAGAAAGGCTGTGCCCTTTAACACTTTTGCTTTTTAATTCTTTTAACTTATGATGGCTGTAATGGCTGTTGAATATTTTTTGCTGAAAATAAAGAAAGGATTTTTCTGTTCACAAAAGACAGAGTTTTTTGTGGATTTAGGAAAATGTCATCGATTTATAAATATTCGTATTCTTATATATAACTTGATAAATTTTGCGTTCCTTACTTTTTAAAAAAAAAACTTCGTTATTTTATTTTATCTAAAAATTTTTATAGATAAAGTAAAATATGCCAAAATATGATATTTTAAATATTTCCGAAAATATAAATATTACCATGGTTAAGGGATTGTGTCATTACAGGATTTTCAAATTTATTTCTAAGAACAAAAAATTCAACAAAATATTTTTAATATTTCTTCGAAATACATATATGAACGTATTAAAACTAGTTTACAACTAAGTTTTTATTAATACTTTACATTGAACTTTGAGTGTTAATAATTAAACTAGATCTGTTAGCGGCTTCATGTAATAATAATGATGACCATTACTTTATAATTATTGCCATATGGATTGTATTTTCTAAACTTGAAATTTATTTCTAAAAATAGTTTAAATATTTCATTTTATATTACTACTTCACATTTGACTTATTGCCAGTAAAGTTAACCATAAAAAGAAATGGTACATGTCATCCCACAATTTTTTTTAACTACGCTAGTACACAATTTGAGAAAATCTTTAAATATTTTCTTGGTACATCTGCACTCATTTTAATGCCAATTTCAATGAATGAGTGTTTATAATTAAACTAGATCTCTGAGTGCACGAGCGTAAATGTCAACTGTTTCATGTAATAATAATGATAACCATTTGGGCAGCGCACTAAAAACATAAACAAGTAAAAGCCTCCATGGAGACATTAAAAAAGTGAAAATCGAGTGACTAAAAACAGGGGCGGAATAACTCCGAAGGGCAAAGAACTTTAATGTTATTTTAAATAATAGCTGTGGGAAGTGTTGTGCATATAATAAATATATTATTTATTATGTTAGTGCTGCAATTTTGTATGTGGTTTTCCGCTTTCTTAACAGGTTTTATTTTTAGCGTAACTAAGGTGTACTTAAGTCATATTGTGAACAAACGTAATTTATCTTTAGATACAAATAAGTTTTTGTTCTTTATTAGTTCATACTTTAATTGTGTTTTTGTAAAATTACGTTACTTCATACTTTTATTGGATAAATAATTATGAATACAAATTTGTTATTTTTTAGGAAATATTAACACTTAGTGCATCAAAATGATGGTAATAATTTTATTAGTAAACTTTCTGTGATTTTAAAGAAATAATTTCTAAAATTTTTGAAATACTTGTTTCCTTTTACTTTAATATTTAATATTTAAATTTTTTTCATTTTCCCTTTAGCCATCAAATTCCGCTCCTGACTTTTAGTGACCGCCTGGCACATATCACGTTCGGAGTCACTTTAGAAGGTCAGTTCTTCAGGCTAAAAAGCCCAGAAACCGGAAGGGCAAGGTCTTATTTGGTCTAGAACAAGCTGAAAAACTTTCCCAAACAAAAAGAAAACAAAGACGCAGGTATATTTCTTGGGTTTATTTTTTTTCGTTCCAAAGTTTAATGGGTCTCGTTTCGGTCGCAAACTAAAATTAGAATAAATAACTTAAGTTTAGGTGGCAATTGTGGAAAAATTCTCAACAATATTGTCCAGGTTCCAGGTGATTAGTCGGTGCACTTGGTGGCCAATGTGCAGAGCAGGGTCTTGGGGCAGAAGAGCAGGCCCTTGGAGCAGCTCATCTTGTGGCCCTTCATCTGGCCCTGCGCATTCTTGTAGCACACAAAGTAGCTGGAGATGGAGGTCTGGTCCGGGATCTTGTCGCCCTCCTTGCAGTAGTACTTTCGCTTCTTGGCGGGCGTCGAAGAGGACGCGGAGGAGGAGCTGCCCCCGATACTACCACCGAACCCTCCTCCAATGTTGGCCTGAATGATGGTGGGTCTGCTGGTGGTGGTGGCCAGCTGGATATCCGGCAGATTCACCACATACGAGTCCATGGGATCGCTCTCTATGTTGGAGGAGACGCCAGGCCTGCCACTCTGCTGCTGCTGGATGTTGCTGCTGCTGCTACTCCCATATTGCTGGAGGAGATTGGCTATGCTCTGGGCCTTCAAGGCGGCCTCCTGCCTCCTCTTGGCCTCGCTCAGCATCTTGATGGTCTCCATCTGGAGCCGCCTGTTGGTGTCTATGGTGTAGCCACTGAAGGCAGGCATCACATTGCCACACTGGGCATATGTGGGGGCATCGCAGATCCTGGTCTGCTTGTTGAAGCCTGTGTAGGGAGGGCAGGAGTAGGACAGAACCTTGCCATCCTTCTTGCTGCACACAAAGTACCGGGTGCAGTCGGTCTGATTCGGCTGCCTCACGCCCGGCTGGCAGGTGATGACCTCCACATTGCCCAGGTCACTCAGCCCAGAGGAGGTCTTGGTCATCAGCGGGAGTATGGACTTCTGGAAGACATCGAGGCTGATAAAGTTCCCATTGAAGTTAACCAGCTGACCGTTGGACGAGGAGGAACCGGCGCCCGGGTACTTCATCTTCTCCGCCGTAAATGGATTGAGATTCGGACTGCTGGAGAACATGCTCATCTCCATGTTGCCCTCCGCATCGCTGTAGATGCTGCTGCCCATCGTGGGCCTGGGCATATACGGGTGCTGCTGGTGTTTATGGTGGCTGTAGCTCTGCTCCAGATACCCGCTGCCAGGTGCTAATTGCTGGCTCATGTCGCTGCTGTAGGTCAGTACGTGAGGAAGAGTGTTCCCATTCCCGCCGCCGCCAGCTCCCGATGATGAAGCGCTCTGGTAGCTGGCCTTAATCAAGTCGTCATCGCCCATCATCTCCATGCTTTCGATTTTCTGCGAATTGGGTCGTATGGCCACCCTGTCCGCCTCGATCTGTCCGGGGAACATATCCATATCCATCGGCCTGGGCATGTTCATCGAGGAGGGATAGCTCTCGGTGGGCTGGTACACCCTGTTGGCATTGTGCTCGCCCAGATGCGGACTCGGCGTGTAGAAGGTGGCCACCGTGGCGGCCGACGGCTGGTGCTCGAAGGGTCGCGGAGTGGTCAGGGTGTAGTCATTGGCAAACGGCGACTGGGAGCCGTAGGAGGCGTAGGTACTCGCCATCGTTGTCATCGAAACCGGCCTGGCCGTGGTCATGTACTCCATTCCACTCGAACTGGACTGATGCTTGTCCATGCTGGGGTACACACCCAGGCTGTTGCCGTACGTGTCCAGCACCTCCTTTTCGCCGGAACTCGTGCTGGACAGGTGCACGGGGATCACGTTGTTGTGTATTATCGTTGTGCTGGGCTTGTTGTAGCCACCATTGCTGGAGGAACTGCCGGACGAGGAGTGCTTCTTGTGCTGCATGTAGTGCCCACTCAGGGGAGCCGGCATGCCGTAGTACTGCTGGAAGGGATTGCCCTGCGGCGACATGAATACTGGCTGCAGGATGGGCTGGTAATAGCCATTGTAGCCGGGATTCGGCAGCACCTTGGGCAGATTTTGGGCAGCTATCATCTGCTTGGACAGCTCCAGGACGGTCTTCAGCGTGTCCTCGGATATCTTGGGCTCGTGGTCGCTGTACTCGTGACTCTGGGCGGGATGATGGCTGGCATAGGCACCCTGCTCCTGGCTCATCCCGTAGTTGGGGGGCAGGGCAAACATCACGGACCCCTCGGGACGATTAACCACTATTTGCGAGTTCGCATAGCCCTGACCATTGGATCCGTGAGCGGAATAGGGAAGGGCGTTGGTCAACATAAGCTTCGTCTCTGGCTCCAGGCGGTGGTGACTCAAGTGCTCCTGCAGGCGGGTCTTGTTCGAGTGGGGCTCTGGCAGCTTGGGAGTGGTCACCGGCGCCTCTGTGGTGCTGCTGGTGGTGCCGGGAGTGCTATGCTCCAGAGGATTCATCATCTCGTAGCGATTCTTGATGTCAAAGTGAGCCAAAAAGGCGTTCAACTGGTCCGGACGCATCTCCGCCTGGGGTTTCTCGGTCTTCTGGTACGTCTGCTGCAGTCCATCGATCAACTGGGACAGTCTCTGCAGGTGAGCCGTCAGGTTGGGATCGATGGGTGATCCCGGCTTGGACAACTCACTAACTCCGGCCGCCTGCTTGAGCTCTGCCTTCAGCTTCTCCACGTCGCTTCTGTGCTCCAAGCTCTGCAAAGGTTCCTCCTCCTCCTCGCGGTTTTCGGGTTTCAGGGGAGTCGGCGACGATGCCGGAGGTGGTGACTCAAGTTCCACCAGCTCGCCGTCGCCACTGGAGTCGAAGTGGTGACTGGAGGAGAGATCCTCCTCCGAATGGAGCTTGCTCTTTTCCGCCGGCTCCTCCTCCTCGCTGCTCAGAGTGGAGTCCAAAACAATCTCAACCGTGCCGTTATCCTTGTGGGAGGAATCGCTCAGCAGCAGGCCCGCCTCGTCCAAGTCGTTGACTATCAGTATGTCCGCATCCGGCTTCGATGGCGACTGCGTGGAGCTCTTCTCGCTGGGCGTAATGCACTCCCAATCCTCGCCAGGCAGGACGCAGCTGCCGAGGCTGGACTCGAAGACCAGACCCTCATTGCAGCGCACTGGAACCCAAACATGGGAGCTGGAGGGCAGCTCCCGGCACTTGTAGAAGGCATCACAGCGCGTCTTGTGCGGTCGTGTCTTTTCGGGGCAGGGCTTGCCTTTGGGTCGGCCAGAGTCCGGAAATAGGAAATGCAGAGAAAGGAAAAAGAAACACGTCAAGATGGAGTTAAATTTATTGGGAAAGTCACACAATTTTCTTTTGGAATTTTGATATTTCGTGGAAATTTTTGTTTATTAATTATGAAAGTATTATTAATTGAAGTTCAATTTATTCTTAATATAAAATAATGTAATATTTAATTAATAATGAATTCAATTTCAAATTTACTGGCCTTTCTTAGTTTAGAGAGATATTTAACTATTTTTAAGTTGAAAAGTCAACAAAGAGTTAAATATTTTAACTGATGTATTGTTTCTCTGACAATTAAGCTAATTGTTTACATATTATTTTATATTTTAATTTAAGAACACTTGCACTTGCTGGTCGATTTTTCGTACCTTCGGAAAAGTGAAACAAGGCCGACGTAATTATCGCGTATACCAGCAGCTGCCTCATTGCGTATCCTTTGGTCGCGTAATCCTTTCGTAATCCGTAAACCGTTGGTGTGACTTCCGCCTCTGCTTCGTTCAAAGCCCGCGACTCGAATGACTGAAGATCCAGAGCGGACGGCACATTAAATTTTCGATCATTTTCACTTCCAGCGACGACGCGGTTCTCGCGCCGAAGCAGCTCCAACGCGAAGCTCCAAAAACTCGGAAACTCGGTGGCAATGTGTGAAAAAGGCTGAAGACACCGAAGTTTTCTTGGCGGAGAGTCGTCGCTCTCAACGGAACTTGGTGCTCGCATTTTAAGCGGCTGCTAAATAATTGTTTAAACAAATAGTTGTCTTTTTTGTGGCTGGAAAGATTGTGGAATCTAGGAAATTTCACTTTTTGTGCGCAGTTTGTTTGCATTAAAAGTGCAATAAAAAAGCAAAGTGAGTGTATATTTAGTAACTGTTTAGGGAGCCATAAAGATAAACTAATGAAGGTTTGGTTATTTCATTCTCTAACATAATATTACGACACCACATAAAATATTGGGTTTATCAACGCTAGACCGGTAACATTTTGAAAACTTAATTTAAAAACTATTACTTAATTTCACTTTAGTGTTTTCTGTAATTTATGCGAGGCAGTATTTTTTTTATAAATATTTTTTCTATGATAAAATTTATGAGTGTTCATAATTTATACCGCCTTTCAACGGAAATATATTATTTTTAAATTGAATTCTTAATTTTATTGAAAGAAATATAAATGTGTTTACATTTTTAAGTTATTAAAAACTACAAAATAAACATTTTATTTGACTTAATTTTTTTACATTTACAAAATGATTAAAAACAAAAATAAACAAGAAATTAGATTTTTAAGGTAATAAAATTACTTTCGTTAAAATATAACGTGTGACCTTACGTTGCTGATTACGTTATTACTTAGCAAAGTTCTCAACCTTCTCTGGCAACCAGAGTTACCTGACTTTTCGTTCACGAGCGACCAGCGATGCCAGACTGTTCGCTTTTCTCTCATCTGGGTGACCAAAGGTTGTGGTATCAGATGTGGTTCGATATGAGACGTGGATTTTTTAGGTAAAAATTTCAACAATTTGGGATTTTTTAAGGGGAAAGCCAAATCTGCGTCGGTAACACTGGCCCTACTGCAAGACGAAGCGAACAACAATAACAAATAAACAATTAGTGCGACAAAATCAAGTGCGCGCAAGTACTTAGACCTAGGGAAAACGCGGCAGCGCCAACGGCGAGTCCAATGCAATATTCCACCCACCAATTTAATTGCCAGGAAAACGGAATCAATCAAGAACCCTCACACACACACACGCTAGCAGGAGACAACAAACACAGACGCAAGTTGTAGGAGCAGCAGCAGCAGCGAAGAAGAAGCAGAAGGTAAGGCGACGGCAGGTAAAAGCCAAGAGGAAGAATAAAACGAAGAAAAACCCAGAAATTGCAAACAGAAAACACCTTTTGGGCACTGGAATTTCCATTTCCAAGCGGTAAAGCACTTGCATCTGCGAGTGCGAGCGAGACAAGCGTCGCGACCTTTGCCTCAATTACAAACGAACACACATACATGCAAGAAGAGGGAGTGATGGAGTGGGAGTGGGAGAGGTAGCAACTTTTTTTTGGCGTTTGGCGTGCGTTACATGACCACGAATATATTCGGTAAAGTGGAGAAGTGTAAGTGATAGTGAGCAACCTGCGTCGGTGTATGGGTGACTGAAGCCCATCGGTCGATAATTGTCTCACGTCAAGGAAGTTCAAGTGCGGGTGTATGAGTGTGCGGCCCTCCCCCCACACCGCTGGAAAGTGCATGATTTATTGACAGCTGTTGCTGATTACTTCTGCTGTGTGTTTTTCGCTTTCCTTCTTGTTCTTGTCCCCACAGATAAATCCCCTTTGTTCTCGCATTATTGTTGGCTTCCTCCGGCCGGGTCCAGTCCGGCTGATAAACACACAAAATATCTGCCGATGATAAGCTAGCAAGGCGGAAAGTGCGTGCTAATTGCATTCTAAGTGATCACATGTGATGTCTCAATCGAAATTCATTCAAAAAAGATTCCAAAACCAATTGCAAAAGATTCGCTGCGAGCAACTGCAAATGTTGGCAAATCAACAACTACAGTGAAAGCTTGCTATGGTGAACAAATAGATGGCAAGGGGGCTTTACAAAGGGAAATAAGTATACAAAATTCTTAAATTTTAATAGAAATTTTAGGTAAAATTGTTAAAGCTCCTTCGTAAAGATGTTTAATCTTAAAAGCGTTTACTGTAAAAAAGAACCAATTAATTGCCTTGCACTTTTTCACGTGGAAAACAACTGCTTAAATAATAATAAAAAAAAAAATGCAGTATAAGGGAAATCGAAACAACTGGACGGTCGGTCGCCCAATCAATATGCAATGTTCATTCAACAATTGAAACCGAAATCGAAATACTGTGTTCAGTTACCGTTTCCTTTTCGCGTGGTGTACTTGTTTTTGTTGATGAGTCACATAGCATGCCACATAGTATTATTATACAATCTATTGTGTGTGCATTGGTCTGGGTGTTTGCTATCAACATTATAGATGACCAGCAATCGGCGGGGAAATTGTACAAAAAATGTACAGACAGCCGCGAATTATGGCGAAAATTAATACCACAGCAAACAGTGCTTCCCCAGAAACGTAAGGCAGCAATAAAATCACTGATTGTACGTACATACAATATTATTTATCAGGAAATAAAGGCAAATTCTTAACCAGTGAAAGTTCTACAGAAACATAAAAATAAATCGAACTTAAACCACAGAGGCATAAATAAATAATTGTGAGATATACACAAACTTTATTTTATCTGCATTTGTTTATCAGTACACTTTATATAGTTTTTTACGCTCTCTTAGTCATACTTACTGGTTTTGTTTTAAGTTGAGGCTTAATGGCACAATCATAGAACAAAATAAATACATAATGTCTAAATGTTTGAAATTTCATACATTTATTATTACTTATTACTTAGTTTTGTTCTCTGTTCAAAGTCTAAATATAACGTTGCTGAAACGCACTGTAGCCATAGTCACGAAATTAACCAAATTAAAGCTGGAAAAGCGGTTGCTACCTTCGGTTTCGACGAGTTTATAACTCGAAAAAAATAATATTAGAGGCTTGTTTGTTAACAGTTTTGTTGCCTTACTGGCGTTTACACTATATACTACATATAGCCTATATCTTATCTGCGGCTAGTCGCTTTCATAATGATATAGAACTGCGGCATTATCTCGCTCCCAAGATTAGGTCTTAAAACTTGTCAAGAGCTAAACGCGTTTAAAGGGAACTGCAAATATAACTTTGTTTTTAAACCCGAAGTATACTCTGTAAATAACTTGTACGCTTTAGTAAGTTAAATTCAATTTTATTTAGTGGAGGCTCTTAAATTTCACATAACTTTGCATACAACTTGTGGTATTATTAATGTGGAAAGTACTTTTACGTGTGGAGAAGAGTCACTATTTGGGCAGGGTTCTGGACTTATCTTATCAGCTGCCGAACACGCAATTTCCCATTCGACAGTTCCTCTACCAATACACCCTGCTTAATATTCGCTTTCTCTTTTAGAGCGACAGCTCCCCGAGGCGCTGAAGGTCACTCAACAAAAGGCAGTAGCAGGAGGAGGAGACGGACCACACATACAGCCCCTAAATGGCCGATGGAAATGGGCTGCCAGCGGGTGCAGCAGCTTCCGGCGGCATGGAGGCCGGCGGACAAACAGTGAATGGAGCCACGACGTCTTCCAGCCCCAATCCCACCTCAAATGGCGGCTCGGGATCGGGGTCGGTGTCGGGGGCCAGTGGGAGTGCCAATCAAGGATACTATCAATTAAGCGTGACAAGTGAGCAAACACAGAACAAAAGAAACAAAAGTGTACAATTAATTATCTCGCGGAATCCCTTTCAGTCGAGGAGGCTTCTCTGCGCAACAATGGCTTCCTCAAACCGAATCCCTACGTGGAGCTGCTGATCGACAACAAGAGCAAGCGAAAGACGGACCTGGTTAAGAACAGCTATCTGCCCAAGTGGAACGAGGAGTTCACAGTGCTGGTGAGTGGCTAAGAATATTACAATTTTACCTGATCACAACTTAATCCATTCCCCTTGCTTACCTAGATCACGCCCAACTCCACGCTGCACTTCAAAGTGCTGGATCACTCCAGTTTCCGCAAAGATGCCATGCTGGGTGAACGTAGCATTAACCTGGCGCACATCCTGCAGCACTACAACGGGCGCTGCGAGTTCCTCGAACTGACCATTGACCTGTTCGTCACCAGCAAGTCGGACAACCGGCAGACAAAGAGCGGCGAGTTGGTGGCCATCCTTAATGGTCTTAAACTGGACATGAGCAAGCTGCAGATCCAGGGAGCGGCGGTCCAACAGAATGGCAATACACCCGTCCAAGCGGTCAACCCGGCAATGGTCAGCGATGCGGCCGCCGGGCGTAGCTGCATGATTTACGGCGGAGTGCGTGCACGGATGCGACTGCATTCGAGCAGCGGCAATATCAATGGCGGAGAGAACCGCTCGCCCTTGGCCAATGGTGGTACGGTTCCCAGAAGATCTGCGCCCGATCCACCTGTGTGGGAACAGCAGCAGCAATCGCAGGCTCAGCCGCAACCCCTGAGAATGGTCAATGGGAGTGCAGCGGCGGCGGCGGCTGCGGTGCCACAGACAGCATCGTATCCCCAACAGCCGCCAGCTCCTGCACTTGCACGACCCCTAACGCAAGTCTACGGAGCGCTACCGGAGAACACCACGCCGGCTGCGGTTTATTTGCCAGCTGGAGGACCGGCTGTGGCAGGTGCCGCAGTGGTGGGAGGTCCAATGGAGCAGACCGTAGGGGGACTGCCGGTGAGCCAAAGCACGGATCCGCAACTGCAGCCACAGCCGGCGGACGATGAGCCATTGCCCGCTGGCTGGGAAATCCGTTTGGATCAATATGGCCGGCGGTACTACGTGGATCACAACACCCGTTCCACCTACTGGGAGAAGCCGACACCGCTGCCCCCCGGCTGGGAGATAAGGAAGGATGGACGGGGCCGTGTCTACTATGTGGATCACAACACCAGGAAGACCACCTGGCAGCGGCCGAACAGCGAGCGTCTGATGCACTTCCAGCACTGGCAGGGTCAGAGGGCCCACGTGGTGTCTCAGGGCAACCAGCGCTATCTGTATTCCCAGCAGCAACAGCAGCCAACGGCAGTGACCGCCCAGGTCACGCAGGACGACGAGGATGCCCTGGGTCCGCTGCCCGATGGCTGGGAGAAGAAGGTAAGGGCAAACGCATATTTTTCCAGCAATTATCTCTCTAATGCAAAATGTGTTTGTAAACAGATCCAGTCGGACAACCGGGTGTACTTTGTGAACCACAAGAACCGCACCACCCAGTGGGAGGACCCGCGCACCCAGGGCCAGGAGGTCAGCCTAATCAACGAAGGCCCGCTGCCGCCTGGCTGGGAAATCCGTTACACGGCCGCCGGCGAGCGTTTCTTTGTGGACCACAATACGCGTCGGACCACCTTCGAGGATCCGCGACCGGGAGCACCCAAGGGAGCCAAGGGTGTCTATGGCGTGCCGCGTGCCTATGAGCGCAGCTTCCGCTGGAAGCTGTCGCAGTTCCGGTATCTGTGCCAGAGCAACGCTCTGCCGTCGCACATCAAGATCACGGTTACGCGTCAAACGTTGTTCGAGGACTCCTACCACCAGATCATGCGACTGCCCGCCTACGAGCTGCGGAGGCGCCTGTACATCATCTTCCGCGGCGAAGAGGGCCTCGACTACGGCGGTGTGTCGCGTGAGTGGTTCTTCCTGCTCTCCCACGAGGTCCTGAATCCCATGTACTGCCTGTTCGAGTACGCAAACAAGAACAACTACAGCCTGCAGATAAACCCCGCCTCCTACGTGAATCCCGACCACCTGCAGTACTTCAAGTTCATCGGACGCTTCATCGCGATGGCCCTGTACCACGGCAGGTTCATCTACAGCGGATTCACCATGCCCTTCTACAAGCGCATGCTGAACAAGAAGCTGACCATCAAGGACATCGAGACGATCGATCCGGAGTTCTACAACTCGCTCATTTGGGTGAAGGACAACAATATCGATGAGTGTGGCCTGGAGCTGTGGTTCAGCGTCGACTTCGAGGTGCTCGGCCAGATCATCCACCACGAGCTGAAGGAGAACGGCGAGAAGGAGCGCGTGACGGAGGAGAACAAGGAGGAGTACATCACCCTGATGACCGAGTGGCGAATGACGCGGTAAGTATCGAAGAGCACTTTGGTTGGTAACAGAAAATGAAGTAATGAGAGGTCATAACAGCGGCATTGAGCAACAAACCAAGACGTTCCTGGAGGGCTTCAACGAGGTGGTGCCCCTGGAGTGGCTCAAGTACTTTGATGAGCGCGAGCTGGAGCTGATTCTGTGCGGCATGCAGGACGTGGACGTGGAGGACTGGCAGCGCAACACCATCTACAGGCACTACAATCGCAACTCCAAGCAGGTCGTCTGGTTCTGGCAGGTTGGTTTTGCTCTGAACTTATTTATTTTTTTGTTTCTCTAATTTTTAAATATTTTTTCGCAGTTTGTGCGCGAAACGGATAACGAAAAGCGGGCCCGCCTGCTTCAGTTTGTCACAGGAACGTGTCGCGTGCCGGTCGGTGGATTCGCCGAGCTGATGGGCTCCAACGGGCCGCAACGCTTCTGCATCGAGAAGGTGGGCAAGGAGACGTGGCTGCCGCGCTCCCACACCTGCTTCAATCGGCTGGACCTGCCGCCGTACAAGAGCTACGATCAGCTGGTGGAGAAGCTGACCTTTGCCATCGAGGAGACTGAGGGCTTCTGCCAGGAATGAGTGGCAGTCGATTTGTGGTCGGTTTGTTGATTAATGTTTAATTCCAGTTGAGCGCCTGCGTTACCGTCCCGCGTCCCCCTACCCCCTACCCCACTTTCCATTTATCCCATTCGTCGACCATATGTTGCGTTAAATAGTTACTGTTATTATTATTAAAATACGTATATAAATTACCTACTACGTGTATGCAGTACACACACACCTATGTATATCTGTCTGTATTCCTATGTTCGCTAAAACCACCTAAACTGTGTGTACGTACAACTAGGCCTTGATTAAGTTTAGTGCCGTCATATCAAACGTAGTGTGTTACAAGTTCTGTTTTTTAGTAGCTCCTTTTGTATGTCTCAAAAATTCCCTGAAAAATATCATAAACCTTGTCGGTATGGCGATTTATTCAAGGAATAGTTGCGTATACAAAACCATTTGGTAGGCATGCATCCCTCCGTTTTGGCTCGCTCACCGCAATCGCAACCAAATGTTAAGTTTTGCCATAAGATTGCACTCCGATTGCTTCTAGTTCAATTGTACAACGAGCTCTGGGCTTGCAGTGTTTTTTAAACCACTTTATTGGTGAATTTATATTTATATTTGTGCGCCTATGCTCCTATCCATGTAAATAGTTTACTCGACCGAATTCAAATTGTTAACGAACTGGGCTTGGTTTACTAGCAAACTGTTTTAAACTGTTCAATTGTTCGTCTTGTCTACACAACAAATTTAAATGGAAACTATATATTTTAACTAAAACACACACACACACGCGCAGGTAATATCCTGTGGGAACTTGAAACACCGCAAAACAAACAAAAAATACAAAAAATACATGATGTTAGGTTTTAAACAGATACACTTGAATCAATAACACATTCAAATAGCAATAATTGTTGTTAACGAATCGAAGAGGTAGCAGCGATCCATCAGATACCACATATGCTATATATGCTATATAGGCAGACTAAGACAAATCGGAGGACTGGGAGAGCGGCGTGTATGGGGTTGATGATTGTGTACGATTACATATTAAATATATATTATATATTAAATAGATTTTATTTAGTTTAATGCAATGTGTACTGTATTATATGAAATAAATGCAAAATTATTTAGTGATACATGTGATGCATATTATTCATGGTACCCCGACTTACTTGGCTGTGTCGACATTTGCGGTTGGTTTTCGCTTAGTCAGCTGCCAAATCGCTGATGCGGCAATAAATTAAATTATTTTAAGCGCATTTTTGGCCAGAGCCTGCATTTTTCATGGCTCGCAATTAAAATGTATATCAAATATGTACAAATAACATTTTCACGCCAGTCGCGTCGACGAGTCTCGTTTTGGTCAGCCGGAGAAATACATGGTTACTAGTTATCCATGCTGCCACAATGGACCGATGATAGCATTATCCTCGGCTGCCTAACCTACATTTTTCCAGCGTTTCCTGCTCTCAGCGTGCGCTCAAATTTAACAACTTCTCTATTATTTATTGCGGTTAAATTGCAAAAGCGCAGCAGTCAAAATAATACAAAAAAAGCAGGTGTGAGCCAACGGCAAAGTGGCGGAGTGCACTCAAAAATGTTTCAACTACCAATCTGTTCCAAAATGAATATAAGCCATTATGTACAAAATTGTTTTTCAAATATTTTTAATCAATCTCATTCCATCTAAAAACATAGTATTGATCAGTGATGCCAAAATTAAAAAAAAAAGAACAGATTGAGAAAAAAAACAGGAAAAAAGGATGAAAATATTACAAAAAAAAGGATAGGAAAAATGACAAAAAGTTTGTTTACTCTAATATTATTTTTTATTATTAAGATAATAGTTTTAAGGCATCTTCTATTATTTTTCATTATTTCTGTCCGCATACAAACTTATGTATGTAGCCATCGAGCCAATTAATTGGAGATGCTTTTCAGGAAAGTTATAATTATGTCAACATAACTTATGGCGACGCAATCCGAATTTGAAGAAAGAATACATGTACAAAAATTTATAAGTGATGGCCAAAATGGCATTTAATGCATCTACCTCTAAACGGTTCCTAATTTTGGTTTTCACCAAGTTTACTTGGCTAAAAACTCTCTCTAC
>JAEIIJ010010970.1:0-32157 GCA_018904815.1 Drosophila ogumai | reverse complement strand
TATTTATAAAATTTAAAAATATATAAATTTTATAGAAAATAAAAAATAAATAAATAAAAAAAAATAATCGCGTCATTGGCTAAAAACCGAAATAAATAACATATTTACGGGTCGATGGCCATCTTCTAATTAGGGTGTCATCATTTTTGCACGCTTCTTAAATAAACAAAGCCATTAACCTTGAAGTGTTGTCAATAAATTAATGGATTTGACACCTCTGACATTGATGACGATAATAATGCTTAATGAAAACAAAGCCAATAAATCATTCAATCAAAGATTCCACAACTGAAACTGACTGTGATTACTACCAGATCTTACCTGAAAATAGTTCCAGGAACTTCTCCACGCCATAGTTTCCCGGAAATCTATAGCTGGGATCCTTCATCGCATTCATGTTGTGCACCTTGATACGCTTGATCATGAACGTAATGTTATCAGGCTTGCCATCGTTGTTGAAATCGGTATTTCGGTATATCGTATTGGCGCGCTGCACATGCCGCGTTATGGCCTCAATGGAGGCCTCATCCGAGCCCATTTTCTGGAAGAAGGTGTGATCCGCCTGCAGGTACAGCATGCAGGTGGTCTTGCGATCGTAGAGTAGACGCGGGGAACTATGGATATCCTCGCCACGGCCGCTGAGGAGATTCGTCATCAGCATGCTGTTGAAGCTTGGATTATGCGGATTGGGAGCGAATATAATCTCCGGATTGTAGTTGTTCACAATTATATTTGGCTTCTTGGTGGCTCCATTCTTGGTAATAATCTCCACGTGTGTCTTGTGGCTGGGCCGGTCATTGCCATTGTTCTGGTTACCCAGAAACAGCGTCGTCCAGTTGGCATTGAAGAAGTTGCTGGGCAGGTCGCCCCGGCTGCCATTGTTGCTGGGTTCTTCGTAGGGCGTACCGAATTCCGGTTCAATGGGTCGATTGTACGTGCTCACAATGATGTTCTTGTGCTTCGTGTACAACTTCCGGACATTGTTTCCGCTGTTGTTATTATTATTGTTATTGTTATTATTACTATTACTGTTGCTGTTGCTGTAGCTGCGACTGCCCTCGCCGACATTGGAGGGATTGTAGTTATTTACAAGTATGTTGCGATTCGACGTAGGTTTCGTCAGCGTGGCCAGGAAGCTCTCCGTGCTGCGCACTGTGCTCCTGGTTGTGGATGTGGTTGGGTACTTCCTGGGTGACTCGTCGCTCTTGTCCTCCTCGGAGGCCAGCACACGAAAGTCGTCGTTATAGGGCACCTCCAGATCCAGCGGCAGGGGCGGATTGCGATTATATGTGGGCGCAGGAGCATCCGACATGGCCAGCTGTAGGAAGATTAAAGATAATTAGTAGAGTCTCTGGTCTGAAATTCATTGAAATCTCACCTCCTCTGGCAGCCAGCGTTTCTTTCTCAGTTTCTCGCTGGCACAGTGCGTCTTGACAGGCGCCGCAGAGTTGAGTCCTCCTCCCGTAAACTCTTCCTTCTGCATATTTACATCACTTAACTTATAGACTATGCTGTGGACACCACTCTCGGCCAGCTGCTGGGAGTAGCGTTGCGCCGGCTCTATGTAATAGTGCTCCGCTTGCGTCTCTATCGTTCCATCCAGCAGGTTGTCGCTGGTCAGGATGGCCTGTACATGGGCCGCCTCGTCATCCTCCAGGCTGCCCGTGTAGATGCGCGAGACATCGTAGTCAATGGGACCCAGAGTGTTCTCAATCTCCACATCGTGGGCGAACACCGAATGCGGCTGTTGACGCAGCACCAGGCGAAAATCTCTGCGGGAGGCCGCAAGCAGTTGGTGATTAAATGATTTTGCATCGCTTTTAAGTGCACTCACCTGTCGTGGGCGGAGAAATTTAAGCGAATGGTGTGAGCCAGGCCACTCGGCGTTGTGCTGGCCTCCTCCTCCACATGTCGCTTCTGCCGGAAGCGAGCCTGCTCGAGGTGCCTGACTTGGGCTGCCTGCAGCACACTGCGATCGAAGTTCGCCGCCTCCCAGTGCTTGATGTAGGGAGTCAATCTGTGGGTGTAGCCTGGAAACAAAGGGAGGAGTTTGTTAGTGGATTATGGAGAGAGCAAACAGTGATGGAAAGGTGAGATTTGTGGTAATAAATCTTAAAAGCTTAAAATGAAAATCAATTGTGAACATTTAATAAATTAAAAGGCAGCATTAATTGGATTGGAATGGAAATTTAAGCTTCTTTAAATGGAATTTAGTTCAGGAATTTATGGTCATTCTTATAAAAATTTAACATTTTCACTTATCGAAAGGTTTTTAATTTTTGTTTAAAATTAAAATTGATTGTAAGGCTTTTGTTTTACTTAAAAGGAATACTTTTTTTTACAAAGAGAACTTGAACATGTAAAATTAAACAAATTTAAAATTCCAAAATACGCATGATGTTTAACTAATTCTATTCTTTCTCGTTTGATAAAGAAATTTACGTTAATATATTAATTTTTATAATTTTTTTAGTAGGTACGAAACATGTTTTAGTGGAGAAATCTACTGAATGCTAATATTAGGACATATATCATTCTGCTTAAGTATGCCAAATAATACTTGTTTTAAAAGGTGACGATAAGATATACTTTCTATATAAGAAAATGTATTAATTTATTAATTTTTTGAGGAAAATAAAACGTATTTGTAAAGTTTATATTTAAAAGAAAAGAAAAATGTAAATTTACGTTTTGTGTGATGTTTATGTCAACAATTAAACATATTTTTATTAATTCATTACATTTAAAAAGAGCTAAATAAAATGTATTGAAAGCTTTAAATTAGGGACTATATTTTTAAGATTTGTTGTTTAATGTTTAGTTTATTTCGAATACACAGGAATTTTGGTGAAAAATGTATATGCTTTCCAATAGTAATCCACAGTAAACTCACCTGGCAACTTGAGCGGCGTGGGAATGGCCAGCAGCTCGCCGGGCAGCCGCAGGAGCCACAGGAACTGCAGCAGGAGCTGCAGCCCCAGGAGCCCCGGCAGCCAGCTCATCTGGCGGCTGTCGCGTGGATTATCGTTCCGCGTCCGGGGATCTGCGTGCCCGTGGGTGGTGCGGGGGTTGTGTGTGGTTGACCTAGCTACTTGTAGGCTGCGTGTTCCGACCTCTCGACCTCCGCTGCTGCATCACATGGTTTGTGGCTTATTCGTAGAGTTTCTGCGAGGAAGTGGCTCTGGCTGTCTGCATCGTCTCACGAAGAGCTGGGAACGGAGAATGCAGAATGGAGAACGGAACGTTTATGAGCGGGCGATGATGATTGCATTAACGGTCTCGAGCGGCGCACAAAGAAACTGCACGGCATTGCGTATACGGCGGGAGCAACGTGAGTGGCTTTCACCTTTTGCGCGAAATCTTTTGTTCAACTTTTGTTAGCATTTTTACGCTGGTTTTTTTTTTTGCGTTTCTTTGCATAAATGGCAAAAGCAACAAATAAGAAGAAGAGCGTCACAGCATCTTATTAGCACTTCACACACACACACAGAGAGAGCGACAGACTCACACACAGTCACTTGTATTGGATGCCCGTGAAAATTACTGTTAGTTGCTCGCTCTCATTACCACTTTTTGCCTCCCTCTCTCGCTCACCCATTGACCAATGAAATTAAATGCATTCTTTGACAACCGTTTAATTGGATAATTATTGTTTTAGCTTTGCGTGCTAGCCATTTGTATAGATACGTCTCTCTTTCTGTCTCTCTGTGTGTGCGTGTGTTTGTGTGTATTCTGACTACCTGAGCTTTGGTTTAAGCCAAGAAAAAAAAAAACAAAAAAGAAGAAACACTCTCTTCGCTCTCTTTTCTACTCGCTGCTCGCTGTTGTTGTTGCGCTGGTCTAAAACCAAAATAAAATACACGTAAAATTCAATTAGCCAGAAATTGTTGCACTTTTTCCCCGTTCAGCCGTTAATTGTTAATTGGATTTGGGAAATATAGCCAAATATTGAACAGACAACAAAACAAAACGCCCGCAAGCCCATACACACACACAAAACAATCGACGGCGACCTCAGCTAATGGCGTAAATGGTATTAGCCAGTCCCAAGTTTTTTCTCTTTCGTTGTTGCCACGGCCTAAAACCTGTTCTTCTGCCTAATCATCCAGGCTTAAATGCAGCGAATTTCCCGAGCCATAAACGGGGCACTATTTATTTACGGTTTTTAACTGGATTTATCCCGCATACTTTTCACAGTCACTGAAACACTGGCATTCCAATGGGTTTTGTTCGCCAGAAACAACTTTTATTTTTTTTTTTTTTCGTGTTTTCGCCCACCATCCACCAAATTCGCTGACGGTTTGTCAGGGTTGCCGCTATTCGAGTAGTCAGTTTGGTGGAGCTGCCACTTTTTGTGACCGTTGCTATTTGGGGCTGCCACCTGTTTGATAGGGCTGTCGCCTTTGTCGAAAACACCAACATGTGAGGTATTTTGTTTAAATAAATTAATTAATTCCCCTTTAATTTTTGTGAAATTCTTAAATATAAAACGACATCGCATTCAATTAGCTTTATTTATTTGCAAACGTTTAAACTGCGCAGCCCGGGGAAAAAATCGAATACAGAATTAATCGATATAGGTAAACAAAACAAAGTGTGCCCGGACTCGAATCATAGAGATGGCAGTTACAGTCGATTAGTATCGTAAATTTTTTAAAAATCGTTTACATATTTAAAAATGTTAATCATATCATTCGATTTTCTAAACAATTTTCCATTTGTTTTTAAATATTTTGCAAGTATTTAATTTACGGAGAAATACCCTTATTGTATTAGTCGATAGTCTTTCACTTATTAAATCCAGTCACGAAGTCACGATTATCTCACATCTCTATTGGACATTTCATAACCAGTCCGCCGGCCACCCATTTCTTCGAACGAAAACATTTGCTAAATCCTAACTGAAATGCGGCTGACCAACACGTTGTGTGCCCAGCACATTGGCTGGCACTTCAAGAAGCACTGGCTGGTCCAGGGCAAGCGTGTGCCCAAGGAGACAGGCGCTGCCGCTGAGCTCCTGAAACTGGCAGTGGCTGTGAAGAGTCCCGAGGACGTACTTAATCCCAGAAAGGAAAGGAGGAGGTGAGCATAACAAACAAATAATTATCTTTAATGGTAAATAACATATCATCCACAGGGTGGAGGTAGTAGGCGACCGCCAGCAAGCGATTCCCGAGGACAGCAGTCACCCCAACTGGCACTCCACGGTTTGCCATTCCTACTCGGATAGCAGTGTCTTGGTAGGCGGATTGCCGCAGGCCCAGGTGCTCACCAATGCCATCGAGATCCAGACGTTTCCCAAGCAGATCGAGGATGCCTTGGCTAGTCAGCAGCTGCCCAGTTCCATTGACAAGAATGTAAGGCATGCTGTTGCGGCTGCCCACGTGCTCGATGCGGAGCAGGTGAAGCTGCCCAAGGTGAGGTCGCCGGAGCGACCGAATTTCAACCTTCCACGCCCCTACGGAATTTCCCACGACAGAGTCAAGTAAGAGAAGTCTTCAAGTGGTTTTTGGGCGGTGTAAATAATGTTTCATTTCATTTCAGTCGCCTTCTGGTAAACAAACTCCTGCAAGAGGTGGAAAAACTGGCCGGACGTTCAGTTTCCGTTAAACGCAAGCTTATAGATAATGCCTCCTTCAAGACCTCCTTGACCAAAGACGGAGACCTGCTTGGCTTTGCTGTCAATGCCGAAAAAGTCATATTTGCCAATCGTGGGATTGAGGGCATCAAGGGGAAATTTGAGGGAAACCTGCCCGATCTTTACCCCATGAAGAGCACCATCTCGATACCGAAAAACCATATTTATCGGACAGATAATTTCTACCGTGAGTTGTGAAAGTTAACCCTTTAAGCTTCCATGTTAAAGCATTATATCTTACAGCCCTGAGGACGGATGTCAACTGCTCCCATCCCCACACGATATTCACGGTCTTCAACAAGCACCTAGTTGGCAATGCTCACGGCTCGGAGGTCACAACGTCTCAGCTGCAAGCCAGGACATTAGTTAAGGCATTCGTGGTAGCTGCTGCAAGAGCCAGGCAATTGCACGGTCCATCTGTTCAGGGAGCTCTACCCAAGCCCATTGTTGTGCAGAGTGTCCAGACCGACGGAAGGACGTTTCACTTTGGAGTCCTGCAGCTAAATACACTGGATGTTGGTGCTGATAGCTCGACGAGAAACTACTGGTTCCACAGGCAGAACTATGATCTATTTTCCGAATGCAAATACGAGGCCGGAAGGACGCATTTGGAGAATTATAACGGTGATGTCTTCCGTATACTGAATGCCTTTTATAACAACTGTTAAAATATAAATGTAATTATTTACAAGGTAGTTTTTGTTTGCATTTTAAATTATAAATATAATTTGGAATTAATATAAAACCGCTAGAAGGGCAGCTCTGTTGACTAGTACAGTTACAGGTAAATCTATGAATTACCTTTCGCCTTGCCGTTTCTTGTTATCCGTACATCGATATCACTGCTCCTCATTCCCCAAAGAAACAATCGACTCCATAGCAACGCGGCTGCACTAAATTGTTTATGCATCGATGTATTGACTGCTGATAGAGACGTTCGCAAAAGTTTTCCACCCACACACGTTTAAAGTTTTAAAGGGTAAAAAAAGAAGAAATCGGTACCATGAACAGGCTTAAGCAAAGCACCAGCTCTAACAACAGCGGCACATCCTCGGAAACCAGCGAAACGCAAAGTGCGGATGACCAGCAGAGCACTTCGCAGGCGAACGTTCGGGTAGGCAGTGCATCATTGAGTAGGTAAGGGTTCGCATAATATGTTTAAATACAGTTTATATATTAAAGAAAAGTTGTATTTAAAATTAAGAGCCAAAAACAGTTGGAAACGCATGAAAGATCTGGCTGCCGACAAGGAAAAGGAAAAGGATAATGAGGCCAAGCGTCCGCCATGGCGAGCGGTTAGCGTTTCGACGCTTACCAAGCCGGATAAAAGTGCCCTGCTTCGGGCCAAGCTACTGGATGCTTCAAGGTTAAATTTCTGTCTTACTCTGAAGGCGTAAAATAATACATTTTACCTAATCCAGGCGGCTAAGAGCTGGCAAGGCCAATGTGGCCCTGCAAACGGACTTTGTCCCTACAAAGCTTATGAAGGAGGCGAGTTTTGGAGTCCAAAAAGATCTAATCCTGCACAGGGACATAGGCATTCTCACCGATGGTCAACTATCAAAAAAGAAGGATGGCGAGAAGTGTGAGCTTAGTTAGAGATTATTCCCTCAATTTATGCTAAAGTATTTGTTTGCAGATGTCCTTACCTATTCCATGTCCCAAATGACCGACACTGTTCCCACGAATTCGCGTCAAACCCAGACTCTGCTGCCCAAGGCATACAACAAGGATCTTATCAACTCGTATCTGACAACCGACGAAGATGGCAATGCCATTATTTCCGATGTGGAAAAACGGCTGGGTGATCAGATTGCCAAGATACGGAAACTAAACCTCAACGAATCAGACCCTCAGCAGCCGCCGAAAATTAAAAACAATACTAACCTGGCTCCCACGCTGGCCTCCTGGCACTTTGATGACGATGCGGTGGAAATGGAATCGGATCGACACTTTATACCCTACATTATCGAGCCATACAAGCCTTGGCGCAGCTTCGTTCCGTTTCCCTTCCGACTGAGAGGTAACACGCTAATTGGCACCCAGAAGATAGACTGGTATGCCCTGCTGCAGTCCATCGATGATCTGATCAAGGAGTCCAACAATCTGGTGGATAAGCTGGAGCAGATAATGCTGGAGAACCGAGTGCATCGCAAGTCGGTGCTGGATAATCTTGGAACAATTTCAAATTTTACGTCGACTAGCTTTACATCTCCCGCGGAGCAATGGTTGCCACTGATTGAGCAGCAGGAAAAGCAACTGCAAATTCTGTTGACCGCCAATGAGGCGAGTTACGAGGCTTTCGAAAAGGAAAATTAAGCTACTCCAAGGCAAAATACCTACTTCAGAGAGCAAGGTCTTGCTGATCTAGAGAAATAAGTAGGGGCTCTTAGTGATTTATTTTAATTTCAAAGTCAGACGAATAGCAAGGTTAATGGCCTTAGGCCTTGAAAATCGATATTTCACGCATTAAATCACGCAAGCGATGCTAAGAAACACAGTTTAATAAAGGTAACACACTTGAGTTTATTTAAATGTTGAATAATATTTGGTTGTAAGGGTATTTAACTTGTAACAAAATGGCATTATCTATGCCTTCTTTTCTCGGGGAATGCCAGAAGACTTTCCCTTGCCTTGGGCGTTTTTCTTTGGCATAAGTTTCATCAGAATTTCCGTGGCCGATTTACTATCCAAAGGACAGTTGGAGTAAACATCCTCACAAGGTCTGTCATTGGCTCGCTTGCCGTGCTCCAATGCCTCCTTAATGGCCGTTCCATCTAGCAGGTAATCCACGAGGGCATTTCTGGAAATAGTTATAAAAAATATATAAAATTATATCTACAATATAAGAACTTGACTTACTCCGATAGCATGTGAATGAACTCATCCATCTGATCGGAGGAACCAATCTTCATATTGTACTCCGTGGAGCGAACATAACCGCAGACTGCTCTCTGCATGCAACTCGTTGAGTCTATGTTGTTCTGACCCAGGACATCGTCGATCTTGTTTATCATACTGCTGAGGGGTGTCAGGTCATTATCCTCACCTGTGAATATTAAAGTACGAAATACATTCCGCTTGACTAGCTGGCAATACACCACCTACTTCGACCATATCCGCCATAGCCACCATGGAAGGCCGACAGAATTTTGGGTATTAAAATGATGGCTCCTATGCCCACCAGTGTGCCCAGGACCACGCCGCCAAGGTCGAGTTTAATGGGATTATAAGCGGAGAGGCCAGTACCGCCGGGATAGCCCTGGGAATAGATTAAATTTTGTAAATTATTATGATATATTTTAGAACCGTACACCCACATTTAGAGATCCATAGCCGGTGGTGTATCCCAGGCGTTCCAGTCTATCTTTGGTGGAAGCTGTCTGCGGTTCACTGGGCTGTGTCTTGTTCTCGTTATAGTACGACCGATCTCGCTGCCCTTTGTCCGCATAGAACCTGAAAAGATCCGCCAAGTATAAGTATTATTTTTGGATAGACAAGTTTTTCCTACTTATGGCTCTCTTCGTATTTGGGAATGGCATTGGCGTAGGTCAGCAGCACCATAACTCCCAGCAATTGCAAAATAACAAGGTAATTTATATTCATCCTGATTGTTGGTAGTATCCTTTGGTTTATGAAGGGTTTTTCTGTAGTCCTCGATGTGGTTTACGGTCGCGTTTCCAGCGTCAAACTAATATTACAAATGGCAAAAACTCCACTATTTATAGGAGTTAACCGACAAAATTTCAAGCAATTTGTTCAAATTACAAAATGTCAAGCCAACGTGCAGATTTGTATGCCGTTTATGCTGGGTATTTGGGAAAAGTGAGGAAAGAAACCCATTCTACCACGACGACTGAGCAGGTGTTTGTAACCATATAGGCACTTACTATATGTGCCCGCCGCGGAGCAGGAGCATCATTGTATTTATGTCGCTGTAATGCGCAATTTTCATTGCATACTCAATTATTTAACGAAATTATCGCAGCCACGAAATGCCGAAAAACCACGCTTTGTGGGCGGAAAAATTGAGCAGCCATGCAGTGGAAAATATATATACATATAAATATATGTACATATGTACTATATATTTGTATCGAAATCGCGACTCAAAACCGGAGACACATGGAAGTGTTTGCACCTGCGAGACTTGCATCATTATAAGGGGCACTCGAGCAAAAGATTTCTGGTATTAAGTCACTGACTTTTCGTCGCTTCGTTTTTGGTAAATATTCAAAAGGAGCCAAATATATATGAGTTTTCATTTTTTTACAACCAAAGACGTTTGATAAGATCTTTGGATTATTTAGGCTTATTTATTAGGATCACAGATGTACATATATGTGGGATAAACTTAAATTTTTTTCCCCTAAAAAGTCCAACAAACATTAATAGGTAAAGTTATTATACCAATTGTGTTGTTTTTACATGACATAAGAAGAAAGCGACGTAATCTTGCCTTGACCTTTACAATTCATTACAAAACAGATATTACTTTAGAATTTGATTTGTTTAATATATTTTTTTGTATGCAAATTTAGTCACTGTAAGGGTAAATTTACTAAAATATATTTAATTTTGCATCTCGAGCTTTACCAAATTATATGAGTTGTTAAAGCATGAGATTCATGAGATTTTCTTAGGTATATACTGTAATTAAATATTTTATTAATTGCAAATTATAGATGATATATATTCTACATTTTGACGCCATTAAGAAATGCGAATCATTTTGGCAATAAATCAAATATTCGAACACATTTTGTACATATAAGTGTGTATGGCCACTTACGGCAATGGTAAATAGAAAACAGGTAATAAATTTAAAGATCCAATTCAGGAGCTACATATTGTATATATAGATATGTACTTAAATATAAAAGCTTTGTATTGTTATAAGTAGTTATAGATCATATCAATTGAAAAAATATTTGCAAATTCAACCTTTATAAAGATCTCATCATCGTGATCTAACATTTCTAAAATGTTTGACCTCTTCTTTTTATTAACTTTCAACGCTATTTCACAATCCATATGTTTTTATTATTTTAATTTTATTATTCCCCTTTTTCATCCACAATACTTAGTATTTTGTTTTGGTTAATTTAAATATTTTTGTTTGATTTTTAAGACCTTGTCGTTGTTGACCTTTTTAAGAACTTCTTCTGCAGAATTCATTTGAAAACGTTAAGTTTCAGTTTTGTAAAAATCCTACATTTAAAATTTGTATCGATTTTTTTAAATTAAAAGATTACACTTCGAAGTTTAATTATTACTTAAAATACTTTTAAATATGTTAGTTAGTTTTAGATAATAAATACAGCATTTTGAATTAACTGAAATAGTTAAAACATTGCATTCCTTTGTTTGTATTAAATCCCATAGCACCTATTGTTCCAAGATAAATACTTGATGAAATTTTAAAAATATGTGCGTTTACTCTTAATTGACACAAAGAAATGATTAAAATTCGAAGACAGCACTCAATGGCATATTTGTTCTCCGATTAGTGTGATTTTGGCAGCCTTGAAATTACGAGTCATTCATTGCCTCTCGTTAAGGTTAATGTCATAAAGAATTTGCTTTTCTGACTTTCTGTCATGGTTTCTAATTTTTTTTTTTGTTTGTTTATGTACAAGAGCCAGACACCTACACAGGCGATTTAATATGTGGCTATGCGATGATGTGCAGTTTATTTATATGCCAACAAATACATGTGAGCCTAGCCGCCTTTTTGTAAGCGTATGAGTAATCTCTGGCCTCAAATCTGTTGGAAAACAGCATTTATTTTTATCTTATTTTGTTTAATTATTATTTCCAGATATATATCTGTGGGAAGAGGCACTGTGTCCGGTCCGCTTCACAGGTGATACTCACTCTCGTAAATTTCTGGCCAGGATTTTAATCTTAACGCTCATTTATTTTATTATTTGAGTGCCAAAATTTTGCAAAGTATAACTTCAGTATACTTTGCTTGAATGTTTATTAAACAAAAGTTTAGTTGCTAATGATGACGTCTTAAATGATGTGAAACCCCTTTTTTATTACCCCTAAAATACCCACAGAGGCTCCGGTAGCCCAAAAGCTATTTTTGGCATTTTTAATGTTTACAATAAATTGTTGAACAATATTTATGTTTTTGTTTATTATTGAATTTTCAACTGGGGAAAAATATTTCTCATTCTTGGCAAAAATGTTGCCAAGAATTGGAATATATCTATGTACATATTTTGGTATTATGATACCTACAACAAAATTAAAAGGGTCTGTATTTATAATTGAATATGTAGGCACTTTTAAAATGTACCTTAATTATTCAAGGTATTCAAAAGTGTTGCCAAAAATTTGCAAATTAATACATCATTTTTATGAGAGCGAAAAACGAAGCCAAAGGGCTTGTTAATGATTTAACTTTATGTATAAAATGTTGTTTTTAACTGTTAATATATTTTATGATGTGATTAAATGAATATTAGTATCAAAAAGTGATTATTAATAAATAAATTAACGGTCTATCTGTCCGGAAACCACTTTTAACTAAGCAAACAAAACACAAACAAGTGTATCCCAAGTTGCGAAAATAGAAAATGCTGGAAAACAAATACCTGAAATGAATCACTTTCTAAAAGGGCTACTCTATTCCGTGATCAAAGATCGATGTACATATGTATATAGGCCTTTCCCCCAACACAAACATACATACTGACGTATGAAAAGTTCTGGCTTTATGTAAACAGAAATTGCTCGCTCTTCTTTTCGCCGAGAGATGTCAATGTTTCTTAATTCCAAAAATAAGTTTATTTGGGAGATGGTCAGAACAAGAGGTGCCGTCAAGAGAGAGTGAGAGAGAGTGAGTGAAGGCTGTGTGAAAATTTTGAAAATCAAAAAATTATAAGCAAGTGCTCCGGACGATTCTCGGGCAGATCAACTCGAACGGGCGTCAAGTGAACAACACGCAACGACGACAAATCCGAACCAAATCCAACGAACAATTCAAATTCTAATTCTAATTCCACAAAAAGGCATCGCATAAAAAATCGCAAAAATGGTTTACGAAAGTGGATTTACTACTCGCAGAACGTACTCCTCGAGGCCGGTGACGACTTCTTACGCCGTTACGGTAAGCCCTTCCATCGCCAATAAACTTAATAACTTGACATACGGTAGTGTGGTTTTCCTTGATAAATCCTTTTTAAATCTGTGAAATATATCTGTGCGTACAATATGGAAATTCAAAATTCGAAAAACTCTTGACTTTATTATTGAGTGGAAAACTGTACGGAAACGCTGCGGATAAATTTGACAAATTTAAAGGCAGTTAGCTAATCGAATATGTAGTAAAAATTATTAAAAATAAATTTAAAAAAGAAAATAAATTCAGTTTTAAGCGCTTGTGTCCCACTTGCTGTACTCAATGGTTTCATATTTGGCAAGCGAACAGATGAATATTGAAGAAATTGAAACACGTTTGAATGCAAAGTGTCTACCAAACTATGAATATCGTATCCTACTTGAAGTATATAACTTAGAATTATTACACTCTAGAGAATTATCTGAGGATCTGGCGACTGTGTATATATAAACGGGCCTCCAAGGACATGAACATGAAATATATTCTGCGGGGTTCTCTGTGTGAAACATTTGTGTGTAGTAAATCATAAACATAAACTTATTTCTAACAATTTAATCGCTCTCATAATGGTCTACTGTATTATAAATGTGATATATGTGCAGCTTAACCGTAATGCTCGTCAAGGTAGACCCCAATTAAATAAATATGTATATATATGTTTGTACATTTGACAAAAAATTATGCGAGGGTGAAAAAGAAGGCATTGCAATTCTCGGGAGGTCGTGGGAATTATAATTTTTCCTAAAATTTATGGCAGCCCCACGCTGATGATCTTCATATCTCTTTTCGGATATTCGTGTTTACTCATCTCCCCAAAAAAATATATATGTATCTAACGCGCGAATACATTTTCAGAATTTCAGAATTTAGCAGAGGCCGAAACATTTCTCTATCTTAATTTATTATTATTTACAAAAAGCTGAGGTTCGTCCGGCCCGTTCGCTGGTGCCCAAAAATGTTTAGCATATAGCATATATAGAGGAGTGGAATTCCAAACACATGCGAATTCCCAATGAAACCCATACAGCCACATCTCTCTCGAACAGTCCGTGGTAGTGGTTCTGGTTCCGCCGATTTGTATCTGTGTAATACTAGATGCGCGCGCATTTCGCTCTTCGCTAGTCCTAAAAATATCTTTCCGATTTCCATAATATATTCAAATAAACCAAAGATGCTATGGGGAAGCTATGGGAGGGAACCAGCAGCAATAAAATAACGCCAGCAAAAACTCGGACGTTTTTCAAAAAAATATTAAAACTAGAAGAAGATAAATGCTGAAAAAACAAAAGACCGATTTTTCAGTCGGTATTAATGAGTGTGATGATAATCCAAGGCGAGAATAAATATATACATCAAGTGCCTAATAATCGCCGTTGTCTGTGGACACTTTATGTCTACACCCAATAGCTCTTTATTTTTTTTTGTTAATGACGAAAGGGGATCATGCCATGATGTCATTGAAGTCTAAGAGTCTTGCTTGTTTTTTCAGGGATTAGTGTACAGGATAAAATGCTTATTTATATATATTAACTTGCCTTTGTATTATTGTACATAAATAAATGTTTGCTGTTTGTGTTCGAAACTAAATGCTGCGAGTGTATCCATAATGCTCCCATTGCACATAATACTTACAACCACACTACGTCGTATCAATATGCATATTTACATTGGTATGTGTATGTAGACCTGGGGTGGACCTCTTGAGGGTTGAAGAAGTAAATATTTAAATTTTGTTAAATTAAAAAAAAACAACCGAAATCAGTTATATTACATTTTTAAGCAGAAACAACACTGCGTATGAGTGATATTGAGTAAAATTTGCCTTAGATTATATTTTCTTCTATTGAAAATCGTTTAAACTTAAATATAAAATTTTATTCATTTTTGAAAAAATTAATAAAGCAACAGAAATCAATGTAATTCAACTTTTGAGCATAGACAACAACACTGCGTATGAGTGATATTGATAAAAAAATGCGTTTGATTATATTTTCTTTTCTTAGAACTCTTTTAAGCTTGACAAAAGAACTTTATATATTTTAGTTATATATTTATCCTAAGGGTGTTTCAAAGATATTTTAATTTTCTAACAAAATAAAACTAAAGTTTTTCTATAATTAAAATCAAAGTCAACAATTTATTTAGTTTTTTTCTTGTATTCGCATCTATAAAAGGTCCATCCCCCTGTTCACTTACATATGTAAATAAGCAACTTGTGTCATAATGTAAGGATTCTCTGTATATATTGGATATCGCTTGACCCAACCAGCACAAGGATAACTATAAATCTCCACCAATGCGAAGCTGTATATATAAATGCCCGCCTCAGCCCCCAGCCCGAACCCAAGAGTGTATATATATGAGCCCCACCGCCACCGCTACAACACGTTGAGTCCCGCCGCACCGCCGCCAGATCTGGCCAAGATCTCCTCCTTAACCGCGTTTAACCCTGTCCCAGAAATTAAATCGAAATTTGTGGAATTTTGGGCTTTGCAGAGAACGAACCAGAGAACACCAATTGACTGGGAGAAAGTTCCGTTCGTGCCGCGTCCGTCGCTTATCTCGGATCCGGTGACCGCCTTCGGTGTCCGGCGTCCCGATGTTGAGCGTCGCAAGCACTCAATCCTCGATCCGATCAACCGGGCGGCCATCAAGCCCAACTACCGGCTGGCCTATGAGCCCATCGAGCCCTATGTGTCCACGCGGGACAAGAACCGCACACGCATCCTGGGTATGGTGCGCCAGCACATCGACACCGTGGAGGCGGGTGGCAACACGGCGGCCCGCACCTTCCGGGATAGCCTGGACTCGCAGCTGCCCCGGCTGCACCGGGCTGTGTCCGAGAGCCTGCCGGTGCGGAGGGAGACCTACCGCAATGAGAAATCGGGTGCGATGGTCACCAAGTACAGCTACTAGGATCAGAATCTACTTTCTATCTCCATGTTACATTTAGTTATTCCTAAATACCGAACACAATCGAACGAACCTAAATTGCAGCTAAGAACACAAAACATAATTAAAACCGACAAACAAATAAACTAAAAAAAACTGAAAAATTACACAAAAACATTGATAGGACTATGTTTAGTTTTAGCCATAAAACCCTGTGTGTTAACCCATTTTAACCCGTTTATACACGTTTTTAGACTACGCAGAGAAAAAATCAGCCGAGTTGGGTTTATATTAGTCGATAAATTCAAGTAGAGTTTGAATTTTTTAATATTAAAATTAACAGAAACATTACAGATTAAAGAAACTTTAATTCTCACTTGCTAGAGAATGATTTTTAATCAAACTAACATTGGTTTTTCCTCTGTGTAGCTTATGTAAATTGTATCTAACGTTTCACAACTCCATAGAATCATAGAATCATAGCATTGTGTGTGCCTAGATGAACTCTAAAGTTAAACATTCGAACATGTTTCAATTTCCCTGTTTCGAGAGTCGCCTTGCGTTCTTTTTTTGATTTATTTATTTTTTTTAATATAAAGAAGTCCGCGAAGAAGAAGCTTTAACGTACCTTTAAATGATTGATGCTTGTGTTGCCAATGCCCCCCAAAATGCCAATGCCAATGCCAAACATTTTCAATATATCAATATCAAATCGGAATTTATAGACTCCACGCTTAGACCTGTGCACGGACAGACCTGGCTCGCACCGCAGCCGCGCTTCCTCGGACTACTCGTACACCTCGAAGTCGTCTGTGGAGAAGAGCAGCTACGACTCGAGCAACCCGCACTCGTACCGCCCGGAGCGTTCCACGTACACCTCGACCGTTGAGAAAACCTCGCGCAGCGGCCCCGGCGGCTCGTACAACTATAGCACCGAGCGGACCAGCACCACTGGCGCCGGACCCGGCGGCTACAGCTACTCGTCGACCACCTCCGGCAACCTGCCGGGCGGCACCAAGTACCGTCACTTCTCCTACCACGTTTAGGATTAGGATGCTGCTCTGATGTTCTCCAGTGCTCCGGTGCTTTGAATGTTTTCGGTGCCCACTAACACGTCACTGTTTCGAATATATATATATATATCTATTATATCCTTCGAATAATCCTCTTAACCACCGCTAACCTTGAGTGCCTATATATGTATACGATGCTCGAATTCAGATGATGTAAATGTTTTGACTTGGACTAATCACCACTAATGACCACACATTGATCCGCATATAGACTAGAGCCACCTTTTCTATGTATTTGCCAGCCTTCAAGCAGTCATGTTAAAACATATTTGTGATACAATAAAATAAACACGGTCTTATCTCAAATAAACCTAGCCTTACTTTACTTGAGTCGCGATCAGGAGATACGATATTCATACGATATTCATATGGAAGACACACACAGACACAAACATAAACATAGGGAAGCAAACAATGGACAATCCATTCAGGCCGTTTTGTCAAGGAATATGAGAGAGTTGTCATATTTTTTGGGATTAAAACAACAATTGCTTTATTTTGTATTACTTTCAGTACCCGACGGTCTCGAAAGTAACTCGTGTAAGTATTTGCATTTCATTGCGATCGCCTACAACGCCTGTCATCCGTATCTATATCTATGGTCTCACAACTTGTTCTTTTCCATTGACTTTAATCACACTGTTCCATCACATCCATCACATCATCGTCACTGGAAGCCGACGCGGTTAGTAGTTAAGCCCATAAGACTATAAAATCCGAGATGATCCCCAAAAATTAAACCTCTAAAAGATTAAAACTAATTTTATAATTTTGAGATACATGATTGTCTAAATTGTGGCTTAATAAAATATTTAAGGGTTTAACCAAGGGATAAATATGACATTTAAAAGTCCAAAATATTTTTGTTTATTATTCTTATCTTTTTTTATATCGAAGAGTAAAGTAAAGATAAAAATCAGTCTTGTTAACTGACATAAATTTATCGATATTTATATAACTTTTTATTGAGTAAATACTTGGGATTGTCTAGATCAAACTATAAAGTTATTGGACGCGTTAAAATTCATTTAACCATCATATATCATCATCACAAAAAACTCACCTACTGAGTGAATCATAATCTAAATAATTCTGTTTCTGTTTCTGTTAATAGTTAAACTTTTTACTTTCATTACTGGCTTCCTCATTGCTATAACGATAAAGAGATTTCTCGTCTTCATTAAATCCTTACCATTCAATGTTGTGTTAATTTTTTGAAACCCTTGGCAAATATATAGGTATACAAGTCGAGTTACCCCATCTACTCGAGCTACTCGGTGCCCAGACGCGTGATCACCGGCAGCACCCGTGTGGTGACCTCGCCCATCCGTGTGGTTACCTCGCCCGCCCGTGTGGTGTCCCGGGTTATCCACTCACCGTCGCCAGTTCGCGTTGTCCGCACGACGACCCGAGTGATTTCATCGCCGGAGCGCACCACCTACTCGTACACTTCGCCATCGACCTACTACAGCCCCACCTACTTGCCATCGACCTACACTTCGACCTACATCCCGACCTCGTACACCACTTACACGCCGTCCTACTACTACAGCCCGACCACGGTCACCCGGGTGTACGCCCCCGCCCGTTCGCTATCCCCGCTGAGGATCACCTCCTCGCCGTTGAGGATCACGACCTCCCCGGTCCGCCAGGTGCCCTCCTATCTGAAGAGGCTGCCGCCAGGATACGGTGCTCGGGCCCTTACCAATTACCTCAATACCGAGCCCTTCACCGTAAGTTGGTCTGCCTGAGTAAAGCTATATCTGAGCTAGAGCAAGCTTGCGTAGTCGTAGCTGTAGGCTTTGCAGAGTTCCTTACGCCGCCTTTGACATGGTTGCGGATCCTTCTAACTCAGAGTCCCCCCCATTTGCAGACCTTCTCTGAGGAAACAAGCCGGATTCGCAACCGCGCGCAATCTCTGATTCGTGACTTGCATACTCCCGTTGTGCGCCGTGCTCGCAGCTGCACACCCTTCCCAGTCACCGGGTAAGTAGATATCAGAGGGAGTTAATGGTATATAAACCTATACTATACATATCTTGACCGAATTTAAAAATAAATCAGAGGATATTTGACTTTTTCAAAGACCTTTTACTTGTTTCATCTTATTACCCTTGATTTTGTGTATAAAAGTCAGTCTAGGTTAAATGTAGACAATTCTATATCTTACCATAAATATATTTATTATTATGAGGCATAGAAGGCTATTTGGCTTGTCACACATGGCGGATGAGTGATATTTACAGGCAATTATCAAGCATACGACATGTCGGCACAATTAAAAGTGACAAAGCATACCATTAGCCTCTTAATAGATATTTAGAATTAAAATAAAATGAATTTCTTTAAGTTAAAAACAATTTTATATATTATCAATTTTAAAAAATACATATATTACTTTTAGTTACACCTATGAACCGACTTCGCAACTTGCCCTGGACGCCTATGTGGCCCGTGTCACAAATCCTGTGCGTCATATTGCCAAGGAAGTTCACAATATCTCGCATTATCCCCGGCCAGCTGTAAAATATGTTGGTGAGTTATCCCCTCCGACATAGTGCGCGATTTTGGCACTATGTTTTCAGTTCACAAAACTGTGGTTAGACACACCCTTTACCCTACATACTGTACAGTGAAATAGCTATTAAATTCCGTATTTTTTAAATAATCAAATAACAACAAGGTAAAAGTCATCTTGCATCAGTAAGGATTTGCGGTGACAAGGCCTATAATATTAGGAGTCCCATGTACGATTCGGACAAAGTTCGAACTGATATTAACCTCTTGTCCTGGTACCTTAGACATCCGACTTGGAAGAGTGATAAGAAATCCCATGTTCCTGAGAAGGAAGGTAAGTACTGTTCTTTTCTGTTTTCGACGCTTGAATATGACACCTGTATATATATCACTCAAGCATATATGTAATTGATGTTGCCGCCAAAACGAGTACCATTCATTGAGAGATGCAAATAAGGACAAGGATTTGCGCGTTAATTATTTTTTGTTGGTAATTTAAAAAACCAGGATATAGTTTCATTAATAAAACAAGAATTTAAAGAATTATATTTATTGAACCAAAGCTAAGGCCACACTGTTCATCCATATATCCATACCATTAAATATACAATTAAATTTTTAATCATTTTTGCCTTCTACGATTTATACTCAAAATCTCCACATATGTGAAAGACTTTATAATATGTTTTAAAAAGTAAAGAAAGCACCCAAGGCTTTAATTAAAAAAACATGGTATGATATTCGTTTTGAGATTTTTCGGTATTTAATTATTTTCGACTTGTCCAAATTATATTCTTCCAACTTGGAAGCCCTGAATTTCCCCGAATATTAATACATATAATCGTATAAGCCGGTGCCATATTAGTTAACTTGATTCATTTGTAACTAACTTACATATTTGGTTGCTGCATCCTGAATTGTTCAGTTCATTGTATTTCACTAACGTTATACGTTTTATGATTGATTGATTCTTTCCAGTTGAAGCTGTTGAAGTTGAGGCCTAAATGATAACATGCCTGATTTTTGTATGGACATACACTTCTCTTTCTTAAATAAACCAATCTAAAAGACTTTCTTTTGCGTGTGGTAGACACTTAGCCGATATCTACAAGATGAACACTTGATATCGACACACTCTGGCGCTTTCACTACTCAGACTAATACCTACACAAAGTCAGATCAGATCAGATCAGATCAGATCAGAACAGCTAAAAAGATCGAATTAAATATAATAATAATGATAATAATGAAGATATTCAGCGCATCACTTGTGATACTAACCCTTTTTCATGTGACTTACCAAAATGTAGATACTTCTTCATTCTCTTTCAATTTGTTGTAACTTAGGTGCCGATATATAGTAGCTGACTATTAAATGTTTTCCTTTCACGTTCATTGACTTAAAAAAAAATATATATAAATACTTCATGTGCATAATTTTTGGCATTTAAGAAATATATTTAGATGTCGGCGCCAAATTGGTTAACCAATTATGTTATGTTCATGCATATGTAAACACATTTTTAGGGACATTTACTTACATATATCTATCAATATATTAATTTGTAAATACTGATCCAAAACGAAACTTCTTTTTAATGGGGTTTTTAAGGGGGATTCCAGGTTCACAAAGGACTAAAAAAAGATAATATTTCATGTATATAACATTTTTTTTGCTGCTGTATTTTTTAATGAATTTGAATTACATTAAATTCACCATCCACAAAAAACCTCGAGACCTCAGCTTGATTTATGTACTCTAGTTTTTGAATTTTGAGATGTATATATGTATGTATGCTTAACCCATTAACCTCATTTTGGTTTCGAAAACTTCATGCCCAAAACTACCGAAAAACTCCCATTAATGCCACACAAAACTCTAAACCATTGGCGTCTCTACTGTATCTGCAATTTTACCTTGCCTCGTCTATAAGAAAACCACCACCCATCGCCCTGCCGAAGAGTAAGTATTACTATATGTAAGTGATAAAGGATAAACTGAAAAGCAAAGTTAAGGATCAATAATAAATATAGTGAGGAAAAAAAAAAGTTATAATACATCCAAACTGTGGTTGTGCCCTTTGTGACAAGCTTTCAATTTCAGATGCCGAGTTGGATCCTAACCGTCCAACTAGAAAGTTTTCTGCCCCTAGGCCCTTGGAGGATCCCGTCGACTTGGAGAACAAGGAGAAGCAGCGCCTCCGACAGGAGCGTCTTCTGACGGTGAACGAGGAGGCCCTGGACGAGGTGGATCAGGAGAAGAAGCGCGCCCAGAAGGCTGATGAGGCCAAGCGTCGGGAGGAGAGGTGAGTCATTCTCCTGTGCGGTAATACAGAAAGGTTTTTTTAAATTATATATTTTTTTTCAGGGCTCTGAAGGAGGAGCGCGAACGCCTGGCTGCTGAGGCCGAGACAAAGGCTGCTGCCAAGGCCAAGAAGGCTGCCGAAGAGGCTGCCGTTGAAGAGGCTCGTCAAGCGGAAGTTGCCGCCCAAAAGGCGGCAGCAGATGCTGCCCAGAAGGCTGCCGATGAAGCTGCCGCTGTTAAAGCTGCCGAGGAAGCTGCCGCTCTTAAAGCTGCCGAAGAGGCTCGCGCCGCCGAGGAAGCTGCTGCTCTTAAGGCTGCCGAAGAAGCTCGCGCCGCTGAGGAGGCTGCTGCTCTTAAAGCTGCCGAAGAAGCAGCCGCTCTTAAAGCTGCCGAGGAAGCTGCCGCCCTTAAAGCTGCCGAAGAAGCCCGTCTTGCCGAGGAAGCTGCTGCCGAAGAGGCTCGGCTGGCTGAGGAGGCACGCCTAGCCGAGGAAGCTGCCGCTGCCAAGGCTGCCGAGGAGGCTCGCGCCGCCGAGGAAGCCCGCCTGGAGGAGGAGCAGCGCCAGCGCGAGCAGGAATTGGCACGTCTGGCGGAGATCGAGAAGGAGGATGACGCTGAGCTGGCCCGCCAGGCCGCCGAGCTGGCCGAGATCGCCCGCCAGGAGAACGAACTTGCGGCCCAGGAGCTGCAGGCCATCCAGAAGGGTGAGAATGATGTCGATGCCACCGAGCCTCTAGTTGAGGAGCCTGTGACGCCCATCGACGAACAGGAACCCGTCATCGAGCTGAGCTCCAACGTTGAGGATGCCCCTGCCGGTGGCGATAGCTACGAGGAGCCAGAGGAGGATGATGGAGAGGAAGAAGAGGAGGAGGAATAGATTCTAGACAATCATAAAGCTGTCATTAAAATTAAAAAAAAGAAACAATAAAAATAATATAAAATTGAATTTATAAAAATATTAAGCAAGGTAAGCAGGAGAGTTTTGAAGTGTTTAACTCTCTTTTAACTTTTAAGAGAGAGCTTTCCGTTTCGATTTCCTTTATTTAAAAGTGGCCTCCTGGTCTTATATAGATCTTAAGCAGAGTTTTTAATAGGAAGATAGCGAACGATTACAATGCAGACTGAAATGATACAAATTATTTATTTAATTTTTTGATAGTTTTTAATTACTTACCAATAAGCGTAAAAGTAAATATAGCGAATGTTGTATTGCAATATGGCTGCAGCATAACTCCTATCAGGTTTGTGGACGCAATGACTCCCAGTCGACCCATAGACATGCAAAAGCTAACTGCCTTGGATCTGATTATGAATTTATACTATAAATTAAAAGGAAATTAAAGAAGTAATAAAATTAGATGTACCTTAAATGTGTGGGCACCAGATCAACAATGGCTCCTATCATAATAGAAATACAGAGTCCTGGCAGCAAGATGTAAAGGCAAAACAGCACGAGAACTCCTGTGGGATTTCCTATAAAATGCAGAAAAATGCCGCTCAAAACTGCTCCTGTAAGAGCAGCGAAAAGGACATTCTTTCGACCCAAAGGATTCAGTAGAAAGCCCTGAATGGAAAATGCTAGCAAGAAGGCAAAGCCCACAATCAGGTTGTCTATATAAGTTTTGCTTGAGATGTGAACTGTGCAGTCCTAAAATAGAAGAATTATTTAATAAGTTATTAATGAAAAATTTAACAACTTTTAACCTCTTGTGTGGCATTTTGCGGGGCTCCAACGGGAAGGCCTAATATTTTGCACACTGTTGATGAGTTGTTAACGTCACCAGATAGTTTGTTAACAATGTCTGGAAGCCAAACTTGAACGCCACAAGAGCTAAAAAGAATTATTTTAATTCACAATTCTATCTGTAGAGCGGTTTGCTTACGCAAAAAACAATCCAAACACTGCCAGATTGCAAAGAATAAAATTCAATCTGTGAGGCTTGTGAAAAAGTGGCATATTTGCTTGAACAATTTTGGTTAAAATGCCCTGACTGTTGGCCAACAATCTTTCGCCATCTGGATCCTCCGATTTCAGTGTGAATTCTTCATATTCCATGACCTGCTGAATGGACTTTCCCCTGTTGAATTTACTTATCCAGGATACGACTTCTATGGCCTCTTGGGTCTTATCTTGAGACAGTAAAAACTTGGGGCTTTCGGGGTAATATAATAGCACCAGGCCACCGATTAAACCAGGCAGAAGATTGATTAGCAACATTAAACGCCATGGTCGAAAGACAAAATCGCCTACGATTATGGCCCAATCATATGAAAGTATAAGCCAAGCAGCCGCTGAAAGATATCAGCAAATAAGAAAGTTAAGAAATTATAGTTAAGTAATTTATTAACTTATTACCTGGCACAATTATCGCTGAAACTGTAACAAACATCGTCGAATAATTAATCGTCACAGCTCGATGACGAGGTATATTAAATTCACCCAAATATGGATAAAGTGCTGCTGGAACGCTACCCACACTGTGTTTGCGGGAGAAGTAAACAAAGAATTTGCATAAATTAGGTTTTTAAGCCGGTCTTTATAACTATCTGTATTATATTATCACTTTAAACATTTTCAGAAAGCATAAAGCCACATAAATTTACTCACCTAATTCCAGCGAAAAAGTTAATTAAGTTAAACAGCCAAAGATCTGAGACGAACATGAGACTAAACTGCAGAACATTGCTGGCAAAAGTGCCGTAGATCAAAACCTTGCGTCGCCCTATATCGTCGCTTATGTATCCCCATACAATAGTCGATAGGACTAAACCTGTGTCATATAAATTTCAATATATGTATACAAATATTCTTCTGAGAGCACAACTCACCTGCCGTTCTTGTGGCCATCATTACACCTTTTTCAGCCTGCGTGGTGTGGAAGTCACATTGCGAGGCAATCACTATGATGCCCATCGCCTGTTGGGCGGCCACTGTGGTTATTGTCAAGAGTCCACTGACCAGCAGTAGAATCCACTGGGTTTTACCATAACCTGGTGGCAAGTACTTTTGTTAGCACCTGGTTCATCTAAGAGATTTGTATAAATTACCTATTTTTTCCAATACAGTTTCATACTCCCAGACTTTGGGACGATTCTCCAGGGAGCCGGGCATCTCTTGACTTCTCCGACAGACAGACAACTGATTACTGGGATGGCGAAACACCTGTTTTAGGCCTTTGATTTTAATTTTAATAATCTAGAGTTTAAACTAGTTTTGAGATCTGAGCATTATACGGTTTTGTTCTTCTGGTTTATAAGGTTTATACGTGGAAATACGCAGTTCATGAAAATACAAATTTGATTAAAATTTGCTCACTTGTCGTTTAGGAGTAAGGATTCCCCGTAAATCGTTTATTCCCCCATATAATCATATACATAATATAATCAACAACTTTAAGGTTTATTTGAACATTAAAAATGCAATAATTAAAAATAAGAAAAAGTTAAAAGTGCAAACTTAAGCAGAGTTTTTAATTGGAAGGTAATGAACAATTACAATGCACACTGAAATAAAATATAATAAAATATAAATAAAATATATTAACATAAAATTAAAAGGATTTTTTCACACTTGGTATTAAGTTACTTACCAATAAGCGTACACGTGAATATTGCGAAAGTTGTATTGCAATACGGTTGCAACATAACTCCCATGAGGTTTGTGGCAGCAATAATTCCAAGGCGACCCATTGACATACAAAAGCTAACTGCCTTAGATCTGGTTAATAAACAATAACATTAATTAGAGAACTAAATTTATTAATATGTATTACACACCTTAAATTTGTGGGCACAAGATCTACGATGGCTCCTATCATAATGGATATAGAGAGTCCTGGCAGCAGAATGTAGAGGCAAAACAGTATAAGAACTCCTGTGGAATTTCCCATAAAGTGCAGGAAAATTCCACTCAATGCAGCCACTGCCAGAGCAGCTAAAAGGACATTCTTTCGGCCCAAGGGATTCAGTAGAGTGCCCTGAATGGAAAAGCCAATCAAGAAGGCAAAGCCCACAATCAGGTTGTCTATATAGGTTTTGCTTGTAATGGGATCGGTGCAGTCCTAAAATACAAAAATAAAATGTTTTAAATATTTCTTGAATAAGCCAGCAAAATTAAATGACTCACCAGGGTTTCTGTGACATTTTGGGGGGCTTCCACAGGCAGGCTTAATATTTCGCACACTGTAGAAGAGTTATTTTCGGCACCAGAAGATCGGTTGACAATTTCGGGAAACCAAAGCTGCATGCCATTCGAGCTGGAATATTTTTATAAATATAAATATTACAAATTCCAGCTTTTCGTTTTTGTAATACCTGAAGAACATTCCAAACAGTGCCAGATTGCAAAGGATAAAATTGAATCCGTGTGGCTTGTGGAACAGCGGAATAGTTGCTCGAACAATTTTGGATACAATACCGCAACCCTGACTGTCAGATAACAAGTTCTCGCCAGCTGGATCCTCTGATTTCAGTGTAAATTCGTCACAATCCAGAACCTGCTCAATGGACTTTCCCCTGTTGAATTTACTGATCCAAGCGACGGCTTCTTTGGCTTCTTGTGTCTTATCTTGGGACAGCAACAGCTTTGGGCTTTCGGGGTAATATAATAATACCAAGCCACCAATTAAGCCGGGCAAAAGACTGACTAACAACATTAAACGCCAGGGTCTAAACACAAAATCTCCTAAGGTAATGGCCCAATCAGATGAAAGTACTAGCCAGGCCGTCGCTGGAATATTTAAAAGTTAGTTAGATAATTCAGTAAATGATATAACTCATTGTTACCTGGAACATATATCGCTGTAACGCTAACGAACATCGTCGAATAATTAATGGCCACAGCTCGATGTCGGGGTATGTTGAATTCACTGAGATATGCATAAAGTGCTGCCGATACTCCACCCACACTGTGAGAATTGAAAAAAGAATTGCACAATAAATCATTAATTTTCTTTTAATTTTTTTGATTCCCTCCTCCACTTACCTGATTCCAACCAGGAGGTTTATAATGTTAAACAGTGAAACGCTTGTGACAAACATGAGAACAAACTGCAGGGCATTGCTGGCGAAATTTCCGTAGAGCAGAACCTTGCGACGACCTATATCATCGCTGATATAGCCCCATATGTAGGTCGATAGGAAGATGCCTGTGACATGAAACATGGAAATGTATATTGTTCTCCATTGTTCTCCATGTGAGACCTCACCTGTAACACTAGCCGCCATCATGACGCCCTTTTCGGCCTGTGTTGTGTGGAATTCGCAGTGCGAGGCAATCACAATGATGCTCATCGCCTGCTGGGCAGCCACAGATGTGATTGTCAGAAGTCCACTGACCAGCAATAAGATCCACTGGGTTTTGCCATAACCTAAGGCAAAATGAAACTCCTTTTAGCCCCCCTCTGTACTTGAATGATTTTGATATATTACCTATTTTCTCCAATACCATGTCGTAGTCCCACACATTCCGACCGAGGGTGTTGCTCTCCCGTGAGCCGTGCATCTTGACATTCCTCGGATATACAGTAAACTGGCCAGTACGCTGGTGCAGCACCTGCTTTTAAGCCTTTGCATTGTATTCTAATAACCCAGACCCAGTATAGAACATTGAGTGACATGTGAACCGCAAAACCAGTTTTGAGCTTAAGTCACTCGGGATTTTGTTTCAATTTAAGCAATTTGCGAGAGATCTTAAGCACATCAATGAATTCGATTTTATATGCAAAACTGGTTGAGAGAGAATCAAACTATGCTGGGTTTGTTTTTGATGTATTGTGGGGGTTGTTTACTCAGTCTTAGCATCTTGATTTAAGCAATTAGGGAAACTAATGGCAATTTATGCAAAAATTTGTTAATGAAAAGAAAGCATTTTCGTGAATTTTCCCAGATAAGCACAAAACCTGAACGTAAACTGAACTGGAATTGACAAAATAATGACGAACGCTGTATTTGGTTTTAAGTCCCATTGTAAAATCTGGTTTTATTGAGGGAGTGTCAGCAAACTGCTCCACTTGTCTGTGGCTTAATTAACTAAAAGTACTTAAGCTGAAGCCGCTTAAAGCTAATTAAAGTTTGGGTAATAATATTAAATCTAATCGAATAAGAAACTAAAACCCAAAAACTTTTAATTGCAAACTGCCAGAGTATACAAAGATCGGCTTCCCAAAGTTTTATATAATATCATATATTTATTTAAAAGGCACATAAATTAAACTAAATTAATTAAATACTTAGAAATAATCTCAAATGGGTAACAGCAATGTCAGGCCAGCGCAAACTGCAATCAAGAAAAATTACAGATAATTAAAAATAGATTATTTTTGACTCAAATCCCAGCTTACTCACCCAAAACGAATCCAGAAAATACCCCAAAGGTCACTGAGCAATACGAGTCCAGCAGAACTCCGATGATATTGCTTCCGAAAACGCTTCCTGTCCTTCCCAGCATCAGGCAAATGCACACCGCCTTGCCACGCAGGTGAGTGGGAACGAGATCCACCACAGCACCACTCACTATCGAAACGCAGAGTCCTGGCAGGACCAAGTACAGGCAAAAGCAGACCACAATAGCCACTTCGTCCTTGATGAATATCAAGATGACTGCACAAGCGCCAGCCAAAGCCAGGCCAATGGAAATGGAGGCCTTGCGACCGATGGCCTTTAGCACTAGGCCCATCAGTATATAGCCAACAATTAGGGCCGATCCGTAGGTAATTGTGTCTACGTAACTCTTGGTGTTAATCGTATCAACACAGGTCTGAGAATTAAAAAACCAAAGTAATGATAAAGGTCGAAGGATCACAAAAGGGATTATAATTATTTTTTTATACTTATAATAATACCAATTTGCCCTTTATAATATATATTGTATTGGTTCGTCTTTGACCTTTAATTTGATAAGGACAGTGCCTAGGAATTCTGCTGTTTTGTATCAATAAAATGCTTTCGTTATCTCAATTTCATCAACATTTACAAAATATTTTCATTTTTCTTTCTGGGAAATAAGTGAATAGCATTTATTTAAGTGTTTTGAAATCTTTACCACAATTCAAAGCAGACTTCTCCTATTAAGCACATTAAAAAATGGCTGCATAATAGATCCCTCGCAGTTTTCGGGATCCATACATTGGCAGCATGCATCTTCGCATATTATGGTGCCTGGGCCTTGTCCGAGGACAGATCCCGGAAAAACACAGAACAGGGACCAAATAACGAAAGCCCAACGAGATGCCATTGTGTCTTGTAAAAGTTTAGTAGAGGCTAAGCCGGAAAATGACTTACATTTAATTTTATACATTTTTTATAGCTAGCCTTATCAGTTCAGATGGGTCATATACAAAGAGCACTAACTATATAATATTATAGAAATATATTAAACCTAGTTGCTCGTTATTAAGGCTTCGATTGATTTAGTTTTTGATTAACTAACATAAATTTAAAATCATAAATATATAAATTAAAAAAGACTTACCTTATTAGATGCATTTGCTTCCATTTGATCTATGGAAGCGTCTATAACTTCACAAACAGTCATTGAATCTTCGGCTTGATTCATGCCCAATCGGTTTTGTATTTCCGGATACCAAAGACCCATGCCCGAAGAGCTGTTCGCAAGACATAAACTTAATAAAAACACTTATAAAAATTGAAATATATTACTTAAATACTTGCCTAAAAAACAAGCCGCACATAATCGTGCAGCTAATAACAAAGTTGACCAGATGCGGTCTCTTCAGCAGCGGCAAAGTTTCCTTCCACATTTTCTTAATAGTGTCAAGGCTAAAAGGAAACCTTTCAATATCTATCCAATTAAATTAATTGTTAATATAAACTTACGCAGACTTTGAAACAAGTAATATATTTTCCCCCTCAGCAGATGCTTCTGTTTTTAATTTTTGCACTTTGAATTCATGCAAGTGTTTGCCGGAATTTGTAACTGCAATCCAGTCGACAGCTGCAAAAGCCTCTTCAGTCTTGTGCAAGGACATCAGGATCTTGGGACTCTCGGGAAGAGTCCATAGCATTATTGTTCCAATAATCCCCGGAAGCATATAGCAAATAGTCAGCAAACGCCAAGGACGAAAAGAGAAGTCGTCCGTAATGTTCACGTTCCAATTCATGGACAATATAAGCCAGGCAGTGGCTGTAATTAAGGATTAAGAATATTGTAAATGTTTACGGATACTAAATAAAATCTAAGTAAATAATTACCAGGCACATAAACAGTGGAAATTCCCACAAATAAACTGGCATAATTAATGGCAATGGGCCGATGTTTTGGTGTGAAAAATTCGCCAAGATAAGCATAGGTAGTTGAAGAAGCTCCAGCAATGCTAATTACAAAAATTTATTAATTAAAGTTGAGAGTTTATGTATTGGTTATAAGCGGTTTTGGTTGGTTATGATTAAATCCTCAACCGGCTAAATTGCTTACTATATATAATAATAAAGTTCTTTACACTGATAACACTTTATTTCTTTGGCAAACCTAGCTAAAACCTTTTTGTTTAATTGAATCTTAAATCACGTGGCTTTACTTACAAAAATCCCACACCAAAACGTAGAAAGACATAGAGCCAGTAATTGGGAATTACGGTAGAGCATAATGATAGTACATTTCCGGCAATTGTGGTATATATCAGTACGGGCCTCCGTCCAACAGTATCACTCAGGTAACCCCAAAAATAGGATGAACAGAATATTCCTGCAAATATTATAATGAAAAGCACGCGTGAAATTTATAAGCATGAAAACGTGAAACGTGAAAGATAAAGACTAATAGTGATGAAGATGAAAATCATAATTAAAGAACTGCTAACTCACCGATAAAACTGGCAGCACTCATGATGGCTTTATCCATTGAATTCATTGCGAAATCGCACTGGGACACGATGGTGATATAGGACATGCCCATTGTCTCATTGATGACCATCATGAGCAGTAGTCCGGCAGCCAAAAGGACAATCCACTGAACTCGACCGAATCCTTAATTCGATTTATAAAATATACACTTGTTAATCATTAAGAATATCAATTAATTAAGAGCCCTGGAACTACCGATTAATTGAAGCACTTCCTCGTATTCATGGCCAGCATTTTGGTCACTATTTTCACAACTTTTTGCCTTGGATGTTGATCTCTCAACGTCGTCTGGTTGGCCTAATTCCGGACTCATTGTGATCTCTTTTAGGATTTTTATTTTTTAGTTTAAGACTTTCAATTTTCCGGCATTCCCGAACCTGCGACAAACTAAAACTGACGAGGAACCCGAGTTGTAGTGGGTATAAAAGCAGTGGCTGTGACAGCATTTGATTCGGATGCCAGAGGACGCCCCTAGAGGTTGGGTTATCAGATGGAACAATAAAGATAATTGAGGGTCTAGATGATATTCTGTTTATTTATCAAAGTGTATCACTCATTTGCTGCGACTGAGAATCTTAAAAAGCGAAGAGCCTACCCCTCTCACCCATCGCGCCTGTCTCGTTTATTCCGTTTTTTCAATTCATTAGAGCAAATAATGCAAAGGTTGTGGTGGTCTCGTCGTCAGCCAGCTATGCGACCAGGTGCTGCCATAAATTCGCGTGTAATGACACTATTTAACACATTCTTTTATACTTGATAATTATTAAAAAATTAAGAATTTAGTTCCTTAATATTTCGAAATAAATAAGAATAAAAGCTAGGTAATTATTCTTATTTGGCCTTGCACCTATGACTATCTTCTCTTAGGGGGCCACCAGATATTTATCATAGAAGCATACAAAAAAATGTTATCAGACTTTTGGAAATAAATTTATTGCCCATAAAAATTATAAAAGTTATTTTAGAAAATTCTTCGCACATCCCAAAGCAAACACTTTTTGTGTTAATCAGTGATACTCCCTCAGGGCAGTAATTGCTGATGAATGCAATTAAGCGTGGGCGGCTTACTAACGGTAGCAGCAATTCTTTCACAAAAATTATTATGTTTAATTGTTTACCATCTAATGTTTATGGTAATTAAGAGTGTGAAAACGGAATGCCACTTGGAGCTTACGGATATAAATCTGGGGGCCACATGTCGACATATCTGTTTGTTTGCGAGGAAGTTGACGTACGAAGACACAGCACCTTCAAGCGACCCTATTGACATTTACATAGAACTTGCTACATGTAAGCAACAAGTTGAGTCATATTTAAAATTAAGAATTTTTAAATACAAGCTAACTAATTAGGTTGAGGGTGGATACCTCGTAGTTTGAATTTTATTTACATTATATTTTGGTTAAATAAAAAATTAAAAGGTTGATTTTAAATTTAACAAATTATTAGATTATACGTACAGGATTACTTTACATAAAGAAGCTTTTAAAAACGCAAACATTCAACATTAATTACACATTTGTAAAATATTTTTAGAAACAAGTAATTTTGTTAGTCCAAAGGACTTCCGTTTCCAGAACCGTTTCCACCTTCGTTTTTTGTTTGAATATTGTATACTTTTTTATTTTAAACTGTCAAAAAATATAAATAATGAATAGGTAAAAAAATAAAACTTAAAGTTGATTGTGTTTAGATAATATTAATTTATTTAATAGAATAAGTGATTTTACTTCACCTA
>JAEIIJ010010967.1:0-13469 GCA_018904815.1 Drosophila ogumai | reverse complement strand
TTTTATTTTTAATTTTCTAATAAAAACCTTAAAAGCTTTTCAGAACGAGAACCTCTTTGGAAAAATAAACCTTCTTCCACCTTCAATTTTCCTTCTGTATTCAAAATCGATCCACCCTGCTCGGTCTGTTCTATATTCAATAAATATTCTCTTTTCGTGTGCGTGGGCGTGTGTGTATGTACAGAAGAGTAAGCAATGGCAAATTGCATTTGCTTCGCCAACAGAACGGAACGAAACCCTGGAAAATTCACCGACCGTTCCCGTCGCAGTCGCGACACCGCTGCTGGGGACAACATCACAGCTGCTTGGGACCGCTACTGTGCTCCAGCTCGACAGGATTATTGTCCTCGTCACAGGAGATGTATTTGATTTTGACGCGTTGCCTCTCGCCCGCACTGTTGTTTATCGATAGACAGAGCGGCGAACTGTTCCCGTCCAGAGGCCGCTCCATGATGCACTCGACCGCAGGACGCGGCGTACCGACGCCTCCTCCGCTGTGCGCTCCCAACGATTGCGACTGCGTCATCTGCCGGTGATCCCGGCACGAGTTGGTCGTGGGCACCTGGTGGATCTGCGTCTCCATCGTGCTGCGCTTCCACTGACTCTTGGTCTCGGCTGCGGAATGTGGCGTGGGGATCGGGTGAGACAAGTGCGACTGGGTGGAGGCTTGGATGGCTTGGATGGTCAGGAGTGATGGGTGGTTGGTCTTGGGGTTGCTGGTCTGGGTAGTTGGGGGTGAGGAGGTGGGAAGCGAGTGGGCGACGGTGTACCCACCTCGTGTGTGCCGGTGCGAGCTGTTCTTGTTCGTCAGCCGGCTCTTGGGCGAGTCGAAGCGATGGCGGGTGAGGCCCACGCAGCAGCAACAGATGATGCGCTGGAAGTACATCCGGAATCTGCGAAAAATATTTCATGTTTAATTATGTTTTAAGAATGAAGTAATGAGTTGGGGTCAGAACTCTGATTAAATGTTTAATTATCTCATAACTGTATTTAAAAGTATGAGAGAAACTTTGCATATTTCTGGAAACTAATGAGGAAGAGCCTTGACTGTTCGATTTTATTATAAATTTTCCCAATAAGAACTCGCTTGTTAAATTGCATATCTGCCCCACTTACCTCTTATTCATCCAGTAGTAAATAATAGGATTAACCATGGCATTGGACATGGCCAGCCAGTAGAAACCGAGATACATATGCTGCACATACTTCGTGGAGGCCACCTGGTTGTTGTGATAGGCGTAGATGAAGAACAGGTGATACGGCAGCCAGCAGATGGCAAAGATGGACACAATGGCAATAAACATGCGCACCACCTTCCGCTTGGACTTCATCGACTCCATCTGGCGGTCCGTGTTCTCGCCAATCGAACGACTGCCCCACAGGACTCGACCCATAAGGGAGTAGCAGATGAGCATTACGATCATGGGAATGCCATAGGTCAGCACAAGGATAATCAGGTTATAACTGTTTCAAGAGAATTTTAAATTTTTTAATAAGAAATGCAAACAAATTGTTTGAGGTATTTATTATATTTTATAAACTAATTATTAAGATAAATATTTGCATATTTTACTCACACATAATCCGCCATCGAGGTGGGATATCTTCCATCCGGCCACATCATAAAGCAAACTGTTCGCGATTTTCCATTGTAATATCTGTGAATGGTCCATTGAATTCGATTAATCAATACTTGGTACTTATGCTTTCAAATGTTTATATTTCGGAAGCCCCGAAATCAAAATTTCATAATTTAATTACACCCGCCGCAGTTTCCTGGAACGTAAAAAAGCTGCTAAGTTTCACGCTTCAGCGACTCGAAGGACTCTAAGGAAGTTTGCCTTTACAGGCCTGACAAATTTCACTTTCGGCCTTCGTCATCGTCCTCGAAATTGAAAACTTAATTTGCCAAATTATGAAATATTTTATGCCTCAACGTTGTCGAGCACTTAAAAGGGCTGCCACGGTGTCCTTCCCCTTCCGTCACAACACTGGGTCCCCATTTACACTGTTTACCTTCGCTTTTGGGGCCATTAATAACACGGCTATGGCTATGGCAACTGGCAGACAGACAGGTCATAATTTGACCATCGAGTTCCGCCCCGAAAATGTTGATGTTCCCCCATCGGCGGGCGGTTTGGGAGCTTCGCCACTTCAGGCAAACTCAATTGGTCACTCGATAATTGATTTAACACGGAAGTCTGCTCTAGTGTTTGATATTATTAAATATGTATTTAATTATTTTCTCATAGAATGTAAGCTTTTATTATTAGTTAGCTGGTTGTGTTGCTATAAATTTAATAACTGGAATTTAATGAAGAATAATTAGGAGAGATGACTAAGACTCCTTAAAGAAACAAAAATAAATTTAATTTGCACTTCCTTTACATTAATTTAATTAATTGTATTATATTCCCTCACATATTTAAAAATAGCTCAGTTCTCCTGAACTGCTGCGTGTAAATTTAATTTTAATCCAAATAAATGCGCCTAATCACACCTATAAATTTCCAATTTTACACACCCTACTTGGCAACAGCCATTTATTTGCAAGGCTAATCTTGTCTTCGCTGGTTTATTTGCCCTTGTAAATATCCCTTTTAGCCATCTAGCTGTCTTTCACCTTTGAGGTTTCTTCGAAAATGTTCATCCAATTTTTCATAGACTTCTTCTTACACTCCAGGACCTTCTGTGTATATGTGTGCGTGCCCTGAGTCACGGCTATTCTTTATCACATTTTGATATATGAACTTGCCATCTTTATTATGCCTCAAGTCTGTTGCCCGGGGAGACCTTTTATCCCGAATAGGGCTCGACTCCCCCGCCTGCAGAGAGCCTAAATAAAAAATGCTTCAATTCTATTAAACAGGACACCCGACCGAAACGGACCGCTCTTCCCGAAATGTTGCAAATTTGCGTAAAATTCAAATGAAGGCAGGCGTCGGAGCCGAGGCGACGAGGTGATTTAGATGGATGTGAATGCTTATATCAACACCGAAAAAAAAACAGAAACATACTGACAAAAATAAAAAAGAAATATGGCAGCATTCCAGGAAGGTGGAAGGAATTTCATTTTATATCTGTTTGCCCTCTCAAATCGATACAGGAGCTGCGGGAGCTCCTCCACTGCTTCACCACTCCACAGGGATCCTTCTGCTCCTTGGTGCCTCCTAAGCTCTGGCTTACAAGCTTGTTTATGCTTTGCGTTTCGCACACTGGCGAAGCAGAAACAACAATGAAAAGGTTTGTTAGCTCCAAGGAAAGTTTTAATACCCTTTAAGTAGCCTTAAAATCAACTACTACACTATTTTTCTAATAAAAAATATAATATGAAATGGCTTATAAAATTTATAAAATATACCAAAAAAAAATCGTATGTATGTAAATATCATAGACTTCGAATTGGTTCCGGAACCTTGAATACGGACTGGCAATTGCCCACTTACTGTTTGGTCATGATGCTGGAGTAGAGCAAGCAGGGCGCCGACAGCACGCAGCTAAGTGCCCAGATCAAAACCAGGATGAAGCGCACCTTCCGACGCGACGTTCGGCGCTTCAGCGGATGCACAATGGCGATGTATCTGCAGGAGGAAGGAAGGATTGAATGACATGAGAGAGACGGGTAAACCAGAAAACGGGTGTGCTGACGCAAGGATTAGATGACGCCAAGGCAAAGACTCTACTCACCTATCGAAGCTGATGGCCACGAGGGTGAAGACCGATGTGGAGACCGTGACGTTGGCCACGAAATTATTGATGGTGCAATAAATCGAGCCAAATGGCCAATCTGAATTCAGCATGAATATAAAGTTGAAGACGCAGTTCAGCGACGACATCAGCAGGTCGGCAATGCTCAGGTTCAGCAGGAAGTAATTTGTGACCGTTCTCATGCTGCGATGTCCTGTGGAGTTAAAATCGGGCAAAATCGGTACATTAAGGAGAGAAAACCCAAGGCGGCAGAGATAGAGAGAAGGAAGAGCTCAAAACGTGATGGCCGACGCAAAAATTGCCGGATATTAGAGCGTGGCTGCGGACCATGCGGCGTATACGTGATTTTGTTATTTTTTTCCCCCGTCTCCCTCTCCGTCCCTTTCTCTTCCTCTTAACTGCTTTAAAGCCGCTTTGCCGAATGGACCAGACCAGGCCATTGCCATCAGGCGCTTACCTGTTACAATCCAGAGAACAATACCATTCCCGGCAATGGCCACAAACATCATCAGGCCGAAAATGATGGCCCAAATGGTTTTCTGCTCCCATGGCAACTCGTACGGTCGTGTCGGTGATGGGAACAGGCACTCGGTGAGAAAGTCTCTGCGGGCGAATTGAAAGCAGACAGGAAATTTCATTGAAAAAATTGAGAGCAAGTGCTGTAAGGTTAAACAAATCCCTGGAAAACAATTTCAGGTACATTAAATCGATCCATATAGAAGATACAACAATTTAAGAGCAAAAGCCCAAAAACGACAACTTTTTAATCTTAAACTGGCAGAATCATTTTGTATTCCTGGGCAGATTAAACCCTTTCAAGTATTTTTCCATTTAATATTTTAAGCCTTTCCTAGGCATTAAACGTTTAAAATCAATATCACTCTGTGTGAAAACTAAAAGCCCTTTAGAAATAAACTCAAAAGCATATCGTTGACGGCATTTTCAGTGGGAAAATGTTTTCCAAGAATCGGGCTTTAATCCAACTTTCTTTTTTCACTTGTCCGGCCACCCTTCTGGGCAAACAATATTTGGCAAATTCAATCACAGACTGCCTCAAACTTTCCGATTTGGCAAACCTTTTCAGATCTTCTCGAGCGTCGTCCGCCGGAGCAATAACAATGGGAAATCAATGAAGCACAAACTGGGCGAAAAATCCTTAAAGGAAACTTGCCGCAAAAGAAGTGTCCTTATAGAAATTGAAGCAGAAATCTAAGAGCACTGATAAAAAAGTCATTTGATTAATCATTTTAGAAAGAGAAACAAATTTACTAAGTAACAAAAAATATAAACAAATATTTTCGCCAAATTAAATATTTATTTATTTTAAATGTACTTAAAGATTCAATGATTTCCATATTAAATTATATTTTAGCATCCTTTTTCCAAGTGCAGAAGGACTAGCAGAAATTGTATAGTAATTTTATTGGATTAAAAAAAAAAAGAATAAAATAAAATAGCTATTTCTTTGCAAAAAATATTTATTTCACAAAAATTCATATTTCTTTATATGAAATTCCATTCTAGAATCCTTTGTCCCAGTGCACATAAAACTTAGCAGAAATTGTGCTGTAATTTCATTGGACCGACGACTTCCGTTGGCCAGCGGAAATGAGCAGCAATCGCCGTGGGAGGATGACTTCCATCAAAGAAGGACTCTGAGCTAAGAAGGTGGATCTGGGGAAGCGGAAAACTGATTAGCATATTAGAGATTATGCTAATCGGGGCAGCCGTACAGTACTGCTGATGTGAAAGAACATGTCGCTAATTAATTTCTGGTGGCTGGCTGCCTTTGTCCAAGGCAGCTCCTCCTCTTTGATTAGCCAGTAGCCCCATGAATGACAAAACCCCATTAATTAGGGGAAGCTTGTTCGATGACTGCCCATGAATTTATGTTCATAGCTGCTGAATACACCCACCTCGGGGAACTGACTGGCTGCCATCGTTGTCTCTTTTGTCTGTTGCGGGCCACACGGCGTATGAGCAATACCAATGAGCCGTGATATGTCTGCCCTTTTCTGTTCAAAATGCAGCAGACACAATTCCAGCGAAAATTCAATAAGCGAATCGCTCTTATTCATCCATTTTCATTGCCATTTTCAGCTGTTGTTCAGTTGTTCAGTTGTCTCTCAGGCATCAAATTTCCCTCGCTTTTGTCTTTTTTTTTTTATGTCTAACCATGATTGATGCCCTGATTGATGGGTATTGTGTAGACCCACAAAATATTTCGACTAGTCGACAGTCATAATTAATTTTAAATTAATTGGCCTCTGTGCTGCCAACACTGAGAATTAAATAACCAAGAGAATTTCTAAAAATATTCTCCACTTCAACTGACTGTTGATACAAGATGCATTCGTTTGGTTTGTTTGCAAAATGCTATAAATATTTTGCATATAACCAACACACACTCACACACCCACGACACTGATTACGGATCAATGAACTTGAAATAAAACTCTGGTTGGCAAACAGTGCAATTGACGAGAGAGGCTACAATGCCAATCGTTGATGAAATTGTGCATATATGCATGATATTTGAATTGCTGAATTGCAATAAAAATATTTTCGAGCACCTCAATGGGCGGAGAATGTTTCTAGGTAATGGTTTTGTATTTTATATGCACTTGTCGTCGTGCAGAGATTGCTTTCTGCCGTTTAAATGCTTATTTTGTGATTTATATACGACTTAAGAGTGTGAAATAATAAATTTTTTCATTTTAAGTTGTCTGATAAACATGAAAGACAAGCTTTGATCAAAATTGGCATTAAATAGAAATGGCAAAGCTTATACTTTAAAGCCAGGCTTTTGCTGAAAGGCAGAACTATGATAAATACTATTTTTAAAAAGCTTTATAAATATTCTAGAAAAATCAATGAAAATAATATCTAAATATATGCTTGCTGCAGCATTTTTGCAAACTGCTTTTAAAGGTTACTAGACCCCATAGGAATATTGATATATATATATAAAAAAAATCTATATTAAATTACCTGTCTAGCTACGTGACTATGCCTTCATCTCAACCACAATTCCTTGGTGTTTTTGCTCTCATTTGGCTGACGGCTCTTGATATACGAGTCTTACATTCCCTTTCGACTATCGATTTCACATTTAATTAGATACCTCAGCAGACACAAACAAGAACTTAATTAGTGTATAGATAACTGGGATCCGGCAACAATATCACATAATCAGCATTGCGTATACGCCGTGTAATACGAACGTTTTAATTTCGCTTTTGCAATGTATAACTGATAATGTTAACATGAAAAATGTGCTAATTACCTGCCAATTGCCAATGCACATTAGATATTTTATTTTCTATTACGCAATTACGCACACAAGCAAATAATAAACATATTTATTTCATTTAAGGCAAATTATACACGATTTTTAATTGGATAATGCAAATGCGTTTGGAAATATTTTCAATGTGCATTTGCATATTTGTTTAAAACTCTTTAAACGGAAAAACAACTCGAACACACACAACCACCTACGATGTTTTGAATTGAAAACTTTTCGCTGCCTACTTTTTGGAGCTTCCCACACACAACGACCAAGTTGGGCCGCCTTTTCTATTATGATAATTGCTGTTGTCTAAGGAACTTTTCACTCATAACAAACACTGGGAAAAACTTGGCAGCAGATTTATGGCTGCCCTCGGCTGCAGGCGACAGCATGGAGTGGGTTTTTCCGGGGGCTACGACGGTTCCAGGGGCAAACAAAAGACGTAAAGTCAAGACCCAATGCCCTCCTTCCCTTGGGGTTGAACATTTTCAGCCTAATTTAAGCAAATTTAACTTGATTAACGTAATTTGTATTGTTCCTTTTTCTCCGCATTTCACTTCTTTTCTTCGCTTTTCTGGCAGCCTAATTAAGTTTGATGCCATTATAAATCCGTGCTAAACTCCCGTTTGTTCCTGTAAAACTCGCCATAATAACAATAATAATAATAATCACTCCAGGACGGAAGGCCAAAGAGAACTAATTACTTCCGAGTGGACCTTGGCGGAAATTCCCATCCACATACCACATAGTATACTCATAATTTGTGTGGTGTTTGCCGGGAAATTCTGACGATTTTCCCCAGAGAATTTGGCAGCAATAACCGACTTTCATACTTCTTTTTTGGCCCGCAATCAACTTGGCTGAATATGCAAATTCCGCAAATTCCTATAAAATTGTGCAGCAAATTTGGCAGCAAACGGAATTGTTCTTTTTTAAACCCAGAAGTGTCAGCTACTTTGATTCGCTGAAAGTGAAAGAATGTCGCGTGGCCCCTTCGACAGATGCGCAAATTGAATACTTTTCGCAACCCACACAACCACATTTTATTTTGTATTTCAACTTTGCGATTTCCTTCCGATTGAATCGATTTTGTGGTTGTTTTCTATATAAGTGCAGGCTTTATTTTCCGTCAACACACAACAACCTTTAAATGCTGACCTTTAAATGCTAAATTATAGAAAATATTGAAGGGCCGAGAAGGATAATTTCATAAATTGCGGCAATTATCATAAATCAATGAGCAATTATTTTAATTTATGGTATTCACAGTTTTGTAATGAAATACGATTTGCTGAATGACTAGTTTTGGATTTATGTGTTGATTTTATTTACGCCGCTTAGTCTAATTTGTTGAAAGGAATTAATTGGATAAAGTAAGCAAGTAACTTAGATAACTTCAATGTTATTTAATAAATATTGATTCGAAATATCAATTTTAAAGTCATATAGTCTTTAGTAAAATTAAATAATACAAATGATTAGAAAGATTATTTATCTAACGTTTAAAATATTTTCCATAAGTAGTTCCTTTGGGTTTGTGGTTCTTATATAATTTTGAATGCAATAATTGTGCCAATTTGAATGTTATTGATTAAATATATATATATGTTGTCTCTTTTAATTTTAAGTAAACTTAAATGAAATAAAAGATTAATAAGCTTTCTTCGTTTAACTTTATATTTGAGGGTTTTCCTTGACTATTTCTTTTGCGTTTTTTCTTGCTATTTTATTTTAAAAACATTAGTAACACAGCTTTACTTTTAAAAGCTTTCATAAAATATATATATACAATTTTGTGTAACTCTTAATATTTTAGATTTATACATACATTCAATATTAAAATATCTTCCTTGAAGTAAGACATCATAATGTTTTACTATCGACTCAAATCAAATAAATTATTAAGCAAATTCTGCCAGCTAATTAGGAACATTAAAGAAATTACTATCAATTATGGTTCACCCTTCGGTAATTTCCTGTTCTGCGGGGTTTCAAGCAAATTGCCAGTCATTAACTGGCAGTCAGCCGAGTTTATCGTCGCACTCACAAAGGTAACTCACTCACATTAACCCGGCTAATAGTTGACGTAGCACCCATGTCGCTTCACAGGGGGCGGTCCTTAACCCACGTCACCCATGCTTAACCCTGAAACCCGCGTACTTGTAAATGACGCATACAGTCTTCCCTGCAGCTCCGTTCATTGCAGTTCACATTTACAGTCACATCTCGCATATTATTTCTCACTGAATACTGAATATTTTATGCATGACAAGCCGGCGATGCAAACCGAATTGGCGGTCTTGCGGCTACTTTCTCTTCTTCGGCTTGGCTTCTCCTGTTGCCTGGGTCCTTGCTTCGCGGCTCCTTTTTGGCTCCCGTTTCCAGCCAGTGCACACAAAGTAAGAGGTCGAAACCAGGGTAGAACCAGGTCTTCATCCAGCGGAAACGACCGCATTCAGCATGAGGCACGCAGGCTGAAAGTTGGGCTTGCAACACCGTGTTTATAGTTCTGGCGGCAACTTCGACTGCCACCGGCAGTTGGCAAAGTTTAAGGACAAGTTACAGCTCTGCGAGTGTCACGTAACTTAAAGGTACTCCGCCGTGGCACAGAGTCACTAAAATACTAATTTACCGGCGTGTCGAAGCAGCAGCTTTGAGTGGAACTTAATGGACTTGGTAATTGGTTTTTTGTTTAATGATTTCTGCATTTACATCTCATATCCCATCCATGTATCCATTTATCCCACGAATATCTTAATTGTTTTGTGATAAAATAAATAGTAATTAAAAAATAACATCCATTCGTTTTAACCATTCGTCGAACGAATAATTGAAATTGGCATTATGAGCCAATAATTGAGGTAAGGATAAGTATGGGATATTTATGCAATTATTTCAGTCATTATAAATTGAAGCTTCAAAAACTTAAATATAGTATTTAGTCGAGGTTTAGACATGCAGTAAAATGTACATCTTGTAAAGAACAAACTCTACTATTTAAAGGGCTTATCCCAACTATACAGCAAAATGGGACTCTATGTTATATCGAACGTTCAATTTCATTGCAACGGAATTAAAGTTGGTTATCCATGGCAAAGTTTGCTTATTGCTAAAAAATAATAATTATAATAAGAATTAATAAATCATACAAAAACAAAACAAAACTCCAAAAAACATATAAATCTTTAAATAAATTTTATTTGCATATCCAATGCAAGAAAATGGGTGCCTTAATGACAAAGATTGAATGCCTGAACTATTTACCAGAGAAAATTCGACACAAAAGTGTTTCCCAGCTATGTACCCGAAGTGGACTTCATAACAAGCACTCAACTGAATAATTACAAACAACATGTTAGCCAGGTAAATATCCACGGCAGACTAGCTTGAGCATAAAATAAATATGTCATCAGCGAAACACAAATCTACAAATTTTACCAGTATTTTAAATATATCGGAAAATTTCAAGCAATTTAAAATGAGCAATCGAATGAATATAGCAATCATTGGAATTGGAGATAGGTTTTGGGGTAATGAGGCATCGAAAAGGTATTTATTAAACTAAGCTTAGTAAGTATTATATTTTGCATTTAGTCCCGACTTGGTTCTTTACTAAAATGCATGCCCAACGGTGTATAACTTTAATTCAGCTGATCTGCTTGGTCATTTTTGTGGGCTGTGCTCAGGCAAAGGTAAACGAATAATAATATTTAATAAAAAATATTTATGTTTTTCCTCAAATTCGTATTCAACGCAACAAAGTTTGGTGCCTTTATGACAAAAATTGAATGCCTGAACTATGTACCGGAGGTGTTTAAACATTTAAACTGCTGGGTAAATCGAACATCCCCAAGCACAGGAACATTCTCCATGGAGATTTCCCTCAGCAAAGACATAAATGAAGCTTCGGGAAATTACACGATATCCCAGAAGCAAGGATCATCGATAAGACAGTATATATCGCTACAAGTTGACTTTTGTAAGGCACTCAGTAGTATACAATCAAATTATGCAGTCAAAATTATTCGCAGTGAACTGCGGCGATCGTCGAATTTTCCTCTAGAATGTCCAGCTAAAAAGGTGAACAATTATATTTATATTTATGTATAATAAACCTTTAGAATTATTATTTTTAAGGACAAGCTTTACTATATATATGACTTTGCTCTTGACACCAGAGCTCTACCCAGCTATGTGCCAGAAATGGACTTTATCTCGAACGCCGAAATAAATCATAACAAAAGGAAAACTCTGCAAGTAATTATCCATGGCAGCTTGGTGCGTGACAAAAAGGAATAAAAATTAAATGTATAAAAAAGAAATACAGTGTGCAGATTTTATGCGAGGTATTCTAACATATTTTAGTTGTACTGCTTTAAATAAACAATAGTCGTACGTACCAGCGAAGCTATTAATGGTGGTATGAATAGGTATAAGTCTAGTTATATATTTTTTCGCCAGGCCTTAAGAAGATTAAAATCACGGTTTTAAAATTACAGTGGCGCTCGTGTCAGTTAAGCAATTATTGGCAGTATTGAAGAGTAGAGATAATTTAAAGTGATAGCTCAATTAAACGGCTTCAATTAGTTTAAAAAATTGTGATTTTATATTTAGTCTTCACTTAGTTATTCACCAAAATGAACGTTAAAAATATTAAACCGTGGTTAGACCTGCTTTTGCTGACACTTGTTGTGGAAAGTGCTGGGGCAAAGGTAAGTGGAATTAAAAAATGTGTGTATTCTGAAACATATTAAACATTTTTCTACTAGATGGGAGCAATAATGACAAATGTAGAGTGCCAGAATTATGTTCCGGAATTGATACAAAATCTAAGCTGCTATGTAAATCGAACTTCCCGAAGGACATTCACTGGAGAGTTCTCCCTAACAAAGGACTTAAATGAGCTCAAGGGCCACTACTTACTGTCCGTTAAGCGAGGCTCATCCATGCACGAATATATATCAGTTAAAATGGATTATTGCCAGGTATTAGGAAATCTGCAACCGAATTATATGCTCAACATGTTCGTTGCTGAAATCAGAAAAGTTTCAAATTTTCCACTGGAATGTCCTCTAAAAATGGTAAGACTTTTAAAAATAAAATGAAACTATATCTATACTTTCATAAATTTTAAATATTTTCCTTTTGTTTTAGAATAAACTGTATTATGTTAAGGAATTCAAGGTGAACTCAAATATACTTCCTAGCTATCTCCCGGAATTGGACTTTATATCGGACACTCAAATAAATCAGAAGAATACAAAATTATTAAAAATAATTGTACACGGCAGTCTTGTTCGGAACTAAAACATATATAATTTGTTGTAAGTTTGTTGTACAAAAAAGGTTAAAAAATCATTAAAATAAACTTTAGAAGTCAAAAAAATAAATATGTTATAATAACAAAGTAAAGTACAGTAAGTAAATATAAGTTTAATTGGCATTTGTAGTAATGAATGTATTAGTAGTAGTAGTATCAGCAGTTGTATTAGTATGTTTAAATAGTAGGTGTTCACTAGTTCGGCTGGCTTTAATGCCTTATCAGTCGTTCGATCCAGCGAAACAATTAAAGCAAGTAATGATGAGTAGCGGAGTAATTATAAATATCTACTAATGGAATCAATTTATTGGAAATTTGGTTAGAGTTTCTATTCAGTTTACCCTTTGATTTTCGCTATAATGTACGTCAATACAGATCCCACCTGGTGTCACCTGATGAGCTTTGCTATCATCTTGAGCTTCGCTCTGGCAAAGGTAAGATAAATTCACTAGACTTATAAATAACTTCTAAAATGAATATAATTTTATATTCAACGAAACAAGGTGGATATCAAAATGACAAAAATTGAATGCCTAAATTATGGGCCCGAATTGGTGAAAAATGTAAGCTGTCATGTTAATCAAACCTCCAGGGGTACAGGGACATTCAGTGTGGAGTTTAGCCTGACCGAGAACTTTAATGACATTAAGGGTCATTACTTATTGTCCTTGAAAAGAGGATCAACCACTGTAGACTATTTCTCAATGGACATGGATTACTGTCAATTACTAGTCAGCCAGCATTCAAATTATTTAATTAAATCGTTTACCACTGAGGTCCGGCGTCATTCGAATTTCCCCTTTGAATGTCCCTTTAAAATGGTAAGTAAAACTTACAATTCAAACTCTCAATTGATTATTATTTCCAATTTAAGAACAAGCTTTATTATATCAACGAATTCGGCCCCGACACAAGGATTTTTCCCAGCTATGTACCCGAAATCAGCTTCATATCGGACACGAAAATAAATTATAAAAACAAAAAGGTTCTTCAAATAATTCTCTATGGCAGCCTTGTTCGCAATTAAAATATTGATTTTGTATGTATTTTGAATAATAATAAATATTGCGAGTAATCTTGAGTTAAGCTATAATGTAACAAGAAAGGAAGCTAACTTCGGCACGCCGAAGTTTGTATACCCTTGCAGAT